>VXBC01005848.1:0-123520 GCA_013399945.1 Ploceus nigricollis
CAGGAGGGCTTCCCCCAGTAGGGGAGCACCCAGGGAAAAGCCCAGTGTGGGGCCCATAAAGCCATAAAAGGTGATCAAGGTTATTTTGACAAGTGATTATAAACCTATAGGAATTAACTAGGCTTGATATTCAAAGCCATACATTTTCAAAATGTGGGCAAAATCTGAGACTTTAGTAATTTTTTCTCCCTAGAAAAATGAACCACAAAACTAAAGCTAATTCAGAGCTGTTCAGAAATATCCAGAAAAATTTCCCTACTCTTATTTCCACCGTTTTGAACTTGATTTTGATTCTGAAGTGAATTTCATGATGTCTCAACCATTTGAATGTTTCCTGAAGCTGGCATTTATAGATTACTATCACATCATGACATTCTCAACAAAGCAGATGAGTTAAAAGCTGAATTCTCTTTTGTGCTAGAATTCTTAAACAATTTGAGTTAATGATGCATTTTGTAGTAAGATGTCAACAAATGAAAGGAGGCAACCTTCTGGATTTTTAGAGTCTTTCTATTCACTTTGGGTTTTAGTCACAGTATCACACACTAGTCTATGTCCCCAGATTCAAAATTACCAGAGCAAGTTCAGATAAGAGAAATAATTTTCCAACATATGGCAAAGACTGTTCCACACATATAACATATGGATAGATATAACATATGGATGATGTCAGACTTAAGGCTTGAGGAAAACCCTGCTGAAACACTAGATACAAGAAGGAAGGTGAGAGCAATAGCCTTTTCTTGGTCAGTGACATAGTTGGGCTAGATTCATGCCAACATGAAGGCCCATGTCATTGTTCTGGCAGTGTAAAGGAGCCTTTGTTTCAGAGTAAATTGGCTTAATTGAATTTGAAGCTGTAAGGATCATTTAAGCTATTGTACTATCCAAAGCTGCTTGTGTTGTGGGATGTTCCCAGTGTTAAACAATTGGAAACCTTTGGCTTACTTCAGGGAAGCTCTCAGCTTGCAGGACTCCATGAATACTTCAGGGTATACATATTCAAGCAACAATGGATGTATTGTTCACTAGAAGGAAATCCAGAGGACCACTGAATTGCCTTCATCTTACACTCATACCAGTATGTGTTAATCTGTAATATAACCAGTAATGAATGTAACATAGAATACTACTTTTACTGCTTTTACTTATGGGTAATTGAGAGGGGGAAAAAAGCATTTTTCGGTTTTATAGGCAAAAATTATTATAGCAATGTTTTACTCAACTCTGAAACATTTTTCTTTCAGCTGAGTAGCATTAGTCTTGTTACTATGAAGAGCTTTATTTATCTGTGTGAGAGGAGCACTCAGAGCAGCACAGATTTGGAAGTGATGAACAGTTACACCAATATAATACATGTCACATTATAGCAAAGGTCCTTGTTTCTCTGTCCTCTTGTTTAAATTCACTGCTGGGAGCTCTGTCAGCATCATAACGAAGGGAATCCTATAAGTTGTCCTTGGGGTACAGATTTGAGTGTATGTCAGCAAGTGGAAATGACACTAGCACTTGGCTTCAGCTACTGATTCTGTGGCTACATGGACCCTTTTATGTCTGTATTCTTTCACTTGAGGCAAATTCTTACTCATTTATTCTAACTTTCCTGACTCTTTCTTGATTTTCCTATTCTTATTTCATTTTCTTCCTCATATCTTTTACTATGTTTCTCTCCCCGCTTTTTTTCCTTTTTGATAATGCCTCATCCTGCTTCCCATAATTTCCCCTTCCCTCCCCTTCCCTATCATGTTTTTCATTACACAGATCATCCAGTCTCTTAGTTCTCTATCTCTCTTATCATTCTCCCTCAGTTCTGCATATTCTTTCCTTGCCTATGGTGGGAGCACAGAGAGCATGAGAAGAAACCCCCAGCCACTTCCAGCTCAGCTTACTGCCTCTGCTCCATACACCAGGGATTTGCACTTTGGCTTGGTCTTCATGTGTAGTGTTGTCCAACTGAGCCTTTCACTGCCACATGGATGAGGAAGCCCCAACACTGCTCCCACGTTGGCTTTGTGTAACCATGGGCATTATCCTACTGCCAAAACATGGTGGGGTGCAAACTGGTTGTGTTGTTGCTTTTGGAGCTCTGACAGCATTTCAGTGTGGCTAACGATAGAAATGGTAACAAGCAGGTAAGGAAGCAACCTTCTGCCACTGTGGGATTGCCTACAGAGTGCTTTGCAAAAAACACTGCTGTTCTCTGATACATGTGGTCCATAAATGTACAAAATGAAGAGGCTGATAGAAGGGGTACATATCTCTGTTCCGAAAATGATCTGATGCATGAATGCACACTGCATTGAAACTTTTCTAAGTGAATATAAATGAGAAGGCTGCCTCTGGCAATCATCATTGCTGTCAGAGGAATGTAACCCTTTCCATTACAATTCACCTGGTTGATTCTGTGATGTTATGACATTGAGGAATTTCATTATTCTTTCCACCACAAGCAATCAATTTGTGCCTTCAAGCATAAAATTCAAGTATGCTTGAAGCTTTGCTTTGCTCGCATGGTACGTAAATGTTACCAAAGTTTTCCAGTGTTTTTCAAGTTCCTGTCACCCTTATTACAGCCTTCTATAACATATGACTATCACAGGCTGGCATTTTATGGCATAAGTAAAAATTTTACCTTCTACAGGACACCTTTCTGGCTTCCTTCACCTCTGAAACACCAGGAACTTATAAAATAAGAAGATGCATTAGCAAGCAGCTCTCAAGGTCAACCTTTCTCAGTAAGTATAAACTGGCATAGCAAAGCTTTTACTCCTACTGGGATAAATTTAATCCAGGGTGTTTTAAACCCCAGGTCTTTAGTAAAAGCTGAGAGATAAATTTTGATGGTGGCATTTTGGGGGAGTTGGGGGCGGGGGGAGATTTTTTTCTCCTATCAGAGCTAAACATAGTTCTGGCAAATAGCCCCAGACTGAAATTCTTGAGAGAGTCATAATAAGCAAGCCAGGGCAAAGAGGAATGTTTTTTTCTCCCTGACTAATTCTTCCACATAAAAAGGTGAAAGGTCAAAGATGAACTTTAATACTAATGAAATTCTGAACTTCTATGCAGTAATATGTCAGAACATTAAAAAAAAATTCAAAATAAAATGCGTTTTATTGTTGGCAGCAGTAGGTTGGATTTATAAGCATATATATCTCCATCCTGATTTCTTTTAACCTTTGGGAGAATGGGAACTTTGAGATATTAAATGCAGACATTAAGCAATGCACAGTAGGGGTTTTGTGAGTTCAGCCCAGCCCATACTTTTCCTCTTATGTGCCCTTCTGCATCATTCCAGCTGACAAAAGGAGTCAATTAGGGCTGTCTTCAAGTTATCACAAGTTCTCTTTCCCTAGCGTTTTTTGACCTAGACGGTCATTCTTGAGGTTAATTTCCTTCTTCCTTCTGTCGAGGAATATTTCATGAGGATTACCAAACTTCACATGCTCTTATCATAACAACAATTCTGTTCATTCAAACTACCCCTTAGAGAGGCAACTGGACAAATACATATGTAGATGTGCATGCACATTCAGATGTTCAATTAAAAAAGATTTGCTCATGCTGAAGTTTATTTAAATTTAATTACTATAGCTGAAATACATTTAATGAAAGCTTTGTTATCACTTTGGGTTTTGTAGTACCACCCTTCTTGGGCTGGTAATGTACAAACAAGATGGTTGAGCTGTTCTTTTCACATTATAGATTATCTGTGCTGGTGATGATGGCATACAACTTTTAATCATCATGGGGTGTGCAAATAGCAATCTAACCTGGGAAATACAAAGTATAACTTTTAAGTTCAGCAATGCTGGAGTGGCCAAATGCATATCAACCAGCATGAATCTGCAGGAAAGCAAGGGGAATGGCCAGAGCTTCAGAAGATATGACCAATAAAGAAGGATTGCATAACCTGGGCTTGTTTAGCATACAGACATGAAGGCTGAGTGCAGGAGTACAGTTATAGGAGACAGAAAAGGACATAAAAATATGACCTTCTACAGAAAGAGAGAGAACAGTCTGTTCTACATGTCTATGTAAACAGAGCAAGAAAGAACAGGTTTTAACTATAGGAACTAAAACTAGATAGGAAAAACTGCCAAGCAATGAGAGAATAAAGCATTCAGATGTATTTTTGTAAAGATATTGTGGCTTCTCTATCACTGAGTCTTTACAAACAGCTTAACCAGCAAGAGTGGATTTCAGCTCACCTGAGGCTGAATCCCTCAGGAGAGAAACAGGCATTTCCAGCATGTGATTCATTTGACCCACTCCCACTGTACATTGGAAGGAGACAAATTCCACAGTCAAAGTGCCTGTTTTCCTTCAGGGGCTGTGAAAGACTCTAGAAGTCAATTCAAGTTTAAAGGTCTGTTTTGTAGATGTCTACAGCTCTGTCAGGACTGTACCATCTCTTGTCTCTGTAATGCCACTGATAGTTGATTTTGTACTGGTAAAAACAGCAAGGCTTGATGACCTCTTCGGATTATTTCTAGACTATGGAGAAAGTCAAGAACTGTCATTACAGATTTGCCTAAATGAAAGGTCTAACTGAAAGCCAAATTGCCTGTTCAGTAGGAGGACAGTAACAACAATTAGTTATTGATTAATGGCCACTTGGCTGAATAACTGGAATGAGATAGTGAATAATGTAATGGTTAATAAGCAAACAAGCACACTATCACCACAAAATAAACAAAATGCCATTCTTAATCAAGGAAACCAAGAGTAGAAACAGCATAGATTTCCCTCTAAGTTCCTGACTGGCCTTTTCAAGATATCTTTTGTGAACCATAAAACTGTACAAAGAGTTGATGTGTGTATTGTTAGGTTCTCTGTATAAATAGAGGATTCCACATCCTGGGCTTATTTCTTAAGCATTACTTTTATTGGATGAAAATTACTAAAAACACTGTCATCTTGATTATCTGCAGCAAAAAATAGCAGAAACTATTTTGATTTATATTCTCAGAAGACTCCCATTCAACCCTTCAATCCAGAAAAGTCCAAATTCACTGGCACAAATTCCTTCCATGATCTTGACAAGATGCTGAATGAGCTCAAAGTATTCAGCCTGTCTCACAATGAGTGCACTTAAGAAGCTGGCAAGGCTGGAAGGCAAATGCAATTATGGACCCAGCCTTCCTTTTAAGAGTTTTGGATCCTGAGAATCAGCTGAAATGAAATGAATTGGTGTAATTTTCCCTCACCTTTTTCAAGGCAGTACTCTATTTTTCAAGGGAAAAGTGTCATGAAAACCTCACCTATAAAGTTCCTTATGCTGATAAATTAGCTTGGCTGGTACAACCAGTTATAAATGTGTACTGCACCTTATTATGCTGTCTCCATATTTTCAACCTAGACTCAGGAAGAGTAGGAACAGCAATGAAAAGTTACCAGTGGATTTAATGAAATCTTTGTTAGGTTTCCCATCTAAAACCTGCATGCTAGAACACTGGCTGAGGATGGGGAATTTTGGGATTGGTTAAAGTCCGACTGGTTTCACCTGACCTTTTATGGGAGTCTGGTACATATTCATATCTTGGGGGAGAAAACCCACGGATTCCCCTACTCTTCATCCCAGGCTTTGCATCTATGCTTGGATGGCTGATTTCCCCACAGATGTCTGTTTGTAGGTGTGTAGGGATTTCACCACTAATGGCAAATGCAGCAGGTGTTACTGAGGGCAAGCTTTCTCCTCTTCCTGCTTTGTTTCCTTTTCATTTTTCCTCTTCCGGCTTCCTCACACATTTGGTGAGCTTGTGGTTGGTTTTCACACTTAGCAGGTTGCCAGTGGCACAAACCAGGCACTCTGCTGCTTGCTGGAGAGGCCTCTGTCACTGTTTGAGATAAATGGAGAATCTGGACTAATGGACCAAATCCATCTGTGCTTACACAGAGTAAACACTAAGTGTCAGTAACTTTCACAGCCCTTGTTACTTTCTTCAAGCACAGGAACACGTTTCCAGACCCATGGATATGGGTTAGACTTCAGGTTACTTTCCCCTCTCTATCACATCATGGTGTCAGTTTGATATGATCCAGAAACTGGAAAATGCAGTTGTTGAGAATTGTGCTGCTAGAGGTGAGTCAGTCATATCCAGAGGTGATTATACATCCAGAAATGTAATCATTTAATGCCAGTGCCCCTCAGCCAGCTCTCATGATATTTAACCATTGTTCCATGCAGTATGGCACCAATGGGGCAAAGAGGTACCTTGGCTTAGGTTCATTCTTAAACTGGAACAGCACTGTGTTTTGCATGTGTGTAAGCACACCATGTTTTATTATTGTAGGGTTCATATGTTATCCTTGTCATTTCTTCACAAATAGCAAATGATTATCGAACTGTAAACTACACAGAAGAGGCATCTACTTTGGAAAAAAAGATGAATGAAAATCCTATGGGAAAGAAAAGTGAAGGAATGTTTGGTGTTTGGTGGTTATTTTAACTCAGCACAAACAATGCTTTTGAAAAGGCACTTCTTGAAAATAAAATGTTGGTTCCCTTCTGCCTTCTACCCCTCAAACACACAGCTCCCTAACATTTTGAAAGCACAGGAATTAAGTCCTGGCTGAAGATCTTTAGATGGAGGCAGGGGAGAGAGTGGGATTGTCCATATGGCAGGAAGTACATGCCACAATCAGGAGAAACAACTGCCCCTGGGAGCAACTACGTTATTGTGATGTTTCTGTAAAACCATTTCCTTGAGGCATCTAAGAGACTATACAGAAAGCTGTCTAAAGGCAAATGTTTAATATCATACAGCATTTCCTTCTTGCTTAACATGTTCATTAAAACTTGAACCTAATTTTTTTTTTGAGGCCATGAATTCCTTCTCTCAAATTCATTTGTATTTATTTAGCTGAACAATAATTTTAGTAGGAAATTAAAGATGGACTCTGTCCTAAGTGTACTAAGGGTAGCCTTTTAAATTATTAGACACAGAGACAACTGTGTTTCATTTTGAAGGGGTTTTTTTCCTGATCATCTGAGGAAATTCCAAGGACCAGAGGAAATTAGTTATCTGCCTCCAGAAGAAAGGATGTAAAATTAAGTAGGTTTTTAATATTTTACACAGTTTGAGGGAAACCTTCCCCTCCTGGGAACATTAGTTTTGCTTCATCAAGGCTTTAAAAATTAAAATATATACAAAATTGTTTGATATATGTTGCCAAGTATGACTTCAGAGGTAAAGAACCTTCTTCTCATGAACTCTGTGCATTTTCCTCCCTAATCCTAAAATTTTACTCCAATTAAAGCAATAACCTTGCACATACTGGTATAAAAACAGATGTGCAGGATTATACCAAAGGCTCATTTAACTTGTCCACCATCCTGTCCCTGTGAGTGCCTGGTAACTAAGGGAGGGATGGAACAACATTTAAAAGAAGACCCTTCTTTTTGTGATCCATATCAGCCATAAGCAGTTAACAATTCAGTGGACTTCAATTATCAGTGGATTAACAATTGAGGGATTTCCTCAATCAAAAATTGTGTCTGGACCATGACTTTTCACAACAGAGCCAACAGAGCCAGCCCTCAGGAATGTATCTAATTCCATTTTGAACACACTTACAATCTTGGCCTCTGCAACATCCTGTGGCAAAGAGTTCCACAATTTAATGATGTGCTGTAAGAAAAAGAACATCCTTTTGTTTGAAATCTGCTGTTTCTCTCTTCCTCGGTGTGTCTGATCAGTCTGTGTGTTCAGAAACAATCAATAATTATTTCTTATTCCTTTGCCACAACATTTTTGCTTTATAAAGCTCTCTCTTATCTCATCTTAGCTTCTTTTGTAAGCTACTTTATTTAGTCCTTCATTATATGAACAGCCATTCTATATTTATATCCCTTATTGAGATGTGATGAAGACAGTCACGTGCTGTGTACCAGAATCTCAAGAATGTTTTGTTTACCCTTTGACTAACATTGTGCTTGCATTACAAAGAATAATCAAAAGTTTTCAGGGATTTGTCAATGAATGAGTCTTAGATATCTTACTTCAGTGTTAAAAGCTATTGTATCCATTTTGCATCTTTATGAATAATTCTGAATCTTTTTCCACACATAAATTACTCTGCACTTAGTGACTAGCAGACTACTAATTTCATACACCAACTCTTTATCAATTAGTGAGTATTGCACAATGCTTCTGGAGCTGTCTGTAGCAAGCTTTGAACATTCCAGACAATCAAGCATGACCAAGAGATCAATCAATTTTGTCATCTCTGGCACATGACAAATTTTTCAGAAATACAGAAAAGGGGAATTGTAGTCTACCCTAAATGTAATGACTTCATTCTTTATGACTATTACTTTTAAACTGCAATTGGGCCAGTCTCAGATCTTCAGCAGAGGCTGTGCTGTTGTCCCACAGAAAAGTACCATAGCCTATTTTAGAATCCAGAACTTCTGAATATTATTTATTACTTTGCTTTTGAGCTGCTCTGGAGATTACTATGACCCTTTCCAACTTGTGACTTCTGGCAGAGTTGCATTTGAAGATTCTTATCTTTCTTCTGGTATTTGCACGTCACTACTGTATGCAAAAACACAAGGAGAGCTGAGCTGCTACTTCAGGCAGGTTTCCTTAGTGTCCCCCTATCCTCAGAGAATGCTGGTATCCTGCAGTACAGCTTTGGTCAAGTGTAACAACAAGCCAGTCCTGGGAAACTGTTCTGAACTGCTACCACTCTTAGTAGGTTAAAACTGTTCCAGCTGAGCACAGGAACAGCTGGGTGAGTCTGTCTGGGAATTGCTTGAAGATGGGTTGAATACCCCCCTGGAAACAGCAAAGAGAGCTCCCTTTGTATGGGATGTTCACTCTATCAGCTGAAAGGCCATAGGAGAGCTAACCAGGTAAAATAGGATCATGGGCTGATTATTTATCATATGAGAGACATTAGGAGTGTTGACAGGAAGGACTATTAACACATTCCTTCTAAAAACAAACTCCATTCTTCCTTAAACAACAGTTAGTTTCTTGCTGAAGCAAAAGAACCAGCCACCTTGCTTCTACCATTCAGCTTTTAAAACAATTAAGACCACGATGACAGTCTAATTAGGTTTTAGGTTTTACTCCTCATGCATCTTTTGTTTATATCTGTATCAGAGGAGGACTAAAATCGAGCATGTACTGGTGGCTAATCTTTGTAGCAGTGAATCACAGGTAAAGGAAAAGTAAAAGTGACAAAATCAACAGCAAAACCAAACTAAAATGTTGCCCATATATGAGAATGTCTTTAAATTATTTTAAAAAGTAGTTTGTAAGCTGTTCTAAGGATTAATCAGTTTATCAGCCAGAAAAAATTGCATGTTATCATGATCTTCCTTTCAAAACTGATAAATTATTTCCATGTGGGAATGCAAAAAAGGTAACATGGGACAGAATCAAACTGCATCTCAGTAATTTGTTACCTGAGACTCAGAGCTGTTCACAATCATTTTCATCAGCTGTGGGTCATTCATATTAAAGCATGTCCTCTTAATGAGTTTGTACAACAGACTCTCAGTTCATTGTGTATTTTATGGAGTATTTTCTCACTTTGTCTCCTGCAACCTTGTAAACTACATGTAGTAGGTTTGGAAGATGTTTTAGTTTTTTTCCTGCATTTTGGTTTTCCTATTAATTTATCTCACTTTTCCACCAGAGAGGAAAGACAATGTTCCTAGTGCCAGGAAAAAAGCAGCTCTGTGGTTATATCTTCTCCAGATATGTGTTCCGTGGCGCTATGCACAGCTAACAGATGTCAGATAGGCTGCTGGTGTCACCCAGTGGACAGAGAGGTTGATCACAGATAGGTGTCATGTAGAGAAATTTTTCTTTCTGCAGGAATAGCTTGTTCCTAAATGATAAAAACAGCCTTAATTTTGCCATAGCGAAGATGACAGGATGTTTAAAAGTACCTCTGTTCTACTGCCATGGCCAGTACTAAAATGTACAGAGCAAAGACAGGAAGCAGTGCACCTTCTGTTAGTAAGAATCGAGCAAAGAATAACCAAACAACAATTACTGGGTGCTCTCTCCTACTGGGAGAAAGTAATTAAAATAACCAAGTAAAACAGTGTTTGTGCTGGTGTTTATGGAAAGGTGTGAGGATTATCAAAATCCAATTTAATGCAGTTCTGTGCAATGCAAAACATGACTGCAATTTTGTAGCCTAATGACAGCTTGTAACAGAGGCAAACAGCTTGTCAACAGGGGTGAACAAGATCTGGAGAATCCTCTCCTCACAGTGTTTCAACAGTAATGTATTTCAAAACATGCAATGTACACCTTGCATGCAAAACTTCAATGGAATAAATCACCTATAAATTAATCTCTTACAAAAAAATTCTAGTGTTTCCAGCTCACGTATGAAAACTAAATATGTACTTAAAACTAACATCAGGTCATATTCCATCTTACACTTTTTCCTGATTTGCGAAGAGTACTTCTCAATGTTGGAAAATTGAAGGTTTCTTGTTTTTTAAAGACTAAAACATGCTGTTGAGTGCTGTATATCAAGACTTTTTGCCAGAGATGAAGCAGAAATGGAGTTAAGTGCGTAGAGATGGCTAGATCATATAAATCATATTCCTTTTCTAACACTGTGGCAACTGGCATGTGCTTCTTGCCCCTTGCAGGTGGAATGAGAATGACCTGATGCATTGAAATTCCTGAGCCGCTCATAGGTAAAGAAGAGTCGAGGCTGCTGGAACAAACAGTCAGTACTCCTGAAGAGGAAAGATGAGCATTCTGCTCTCCTCATGGCTCAAATGGTCTTAAAACACAGTCACTCGTTTGTAACCAGATCACAGAAGCGGCATTGACAGTAAAATAATGACTCTAATTGTTGTAACATCCCAAAAACCTGCCAGGAGGAATGTTAGGTCTCTTTTCTAATAAGGAACCCTTACGATCTGTAAATGCGTCTGCAGAATTGATAACGTATGTGAGGGGGCGAAGGGAATCCAGACAACCCAGAAGCAATAAGAGAAGTACAATTATATCATTAAGTAGGTGGTAAATTTTACTTGACCAATTAAGCTAGTAAAATTCCTTCTAAATAAGCCCTTATGAACTCAAATTTCTCTTCCAGATCAGATAGCAATGGTTATTTACACTGTAAGTTTGATGACAGGGGCTTCTAAATGTCTCAATTTCTCTTTGCAAATCTATTTAATTCTTTGTAGAATTAACAGCTCCTCTGATTTATAAAGCTGGACTTCACAGTTGTGAGCACAGGGGAGGTAGCTAGCCCCTGTGCAACCTTATGGATTTGTCATAACCCTCTGGAACCCAGGCTTTCAAAATCTCATGCACCTACCATTAGTGGACAGGGGCCAACTGCACCAACAGGACCAGCAGTGGGAGTTGAGGAAGCAATACACAAACCCTTTTTTTCCACTTATTTCCCAAATAGGTTTTTGGGTCAGGCTTCCAGGAGAAAGGAAAAATATGAAAATTTAGGTCTGAAAACATCCTTACTTTCTTCCTCTTAAAGGTAGATATTTAATTCAGATTTACCCCTTGATTCTTGTGCTAAAAATCCTGTTAGTGCTGAAATGTATGAGAATTCCCTCAATGACTTCATGAAGGCCAGAAGGCCACTTCTTCTATGCTAACTTTTAAAATGCAAATCAGAAATTATAGTTGCTGTGTGACCAATTTCTCAAGAACTGGAAAAATAAGACACAGTGAAAAAAGTAATCTGAATGCCTTAATTGGTACTGAAGCTATGTGTATGCAGACTTAAATCCTCTCAACATTTAAATTTCAGTGCAGCTTCACTCATATCTAGTGACAGGTGGAATATTTTGAATACAGAAGTCAGAAGTCCTGATGTTTACTGTTATGCCCTCTGTGCCAAGATGATAAAAATGCCTGTTCAGTCTCTACTACCACTTCTACTGTTAACTCTATTAAGAAATTTTCAGGTAACAGACAACATTTAGGGAACACTGACAGAAGAAAAAACGCATTCCTTGTTTTAAAGTGTTCATCATATTACTTATCTTTTGCTTTTCTGCCTTTCCAAACTTTAACTTACTCATATTTCCAGTCCTTCTACATCAGACTTACACAAATAGACTTTGTGCTGTGTATTTCCTTAGTACTTGGCCATGTGACGGGATGACGGTGTCTTTTGTTAAATCACTACTCACTAAGTTTATACGGTAAGGAAAATTATCTGGTTTGAAATTTTCTAGCAGCATACTTCTGTGTGGAATGTTTTTCACTGATTTTTATTAGAAAGTGCTGATTCCTGGAAACCAAAATGTTTCAATAGCAACAAAAAGATAGTTTTTCACACTACTACCAAATGACAGATTTCTGCTCAACTGAAGCAAAAGCCTCTTGTGATTACTAATCTTTGGGTCCCACCATGCCACGGAAGTCACACACATACCACAGGGTTTCCTGGTACTCTGCCACAGAGCTCTCAAGTTTTAGGGCCCTGCTTTACATTAAGCAATTGTTCAGGGTAACTCCCTCAGCTGTTTCAGAAAAAAGAATTATGTGAGGAACTCATCTAAGCTAGGAATGGCATTTTACTCCATCTTCAAAGATATGGATTCAAGTAATATTTAGTTTTCAGAAATAGGAATGTTTTTGGTAGGAAATTCTAGTATTTTTAAACTTTTGTTCTCCTCTGGAAATATTATTTTTTAATATGAATCTCCTAATTTCCTGTAGAACACATATTTGGAATGGGTGCCAGTTAGACATTTCTGGTGAAACAACTTTATAGACAGTTTAGCAACCAGATAAACATGGATTTTTTTTTAAAAAAAAACTCTTTAAAGTTTTTAGACGTGTGTTGGAAAACTATCTACCATCTGATAAAACCCACCTGAGCACACGGCATACCTCCGTTTTTGTTTTTCCTGCATACATCTGCTTTGTTCTGTCTTCACAAGTGTCCTTGTTTGTTTTTGAAGATGAGACAAACTGTTTTGATCTGGTCCTTAGTGGACATTTGATTGTCAGTGAGGTGATCATACTCCGGGTGTGGCAGATATGGAATCTGATGATTACTTCAGCTGCACATCTTTTCCTCCGTTCCCATAATTCTGTAAAGCACAGTAGGTTAAGCAGCCTGGGATGTCATCCACAGCTTGTCCCTGCACTGAGAAAGATAAAGTATCAGGGAGAGTGCTACCAAGTTAGATTAACAAAGAAATCAAGTACAGATTGAAGAGTAGCAGAAAATTGTCTCTATAAATGAGAGGCCTAGGCCCAGTCATCCCTTATTATCTAAGGCGTGCAGTCATCTCAGCATTTCAGGTGTTTCTTAAGGCCTGATGCAACCAGGAGTGCTGCAGATCTGGCTTCTGCCAAAACAGCCTCTGAAATCCAGCCAGCGGGAGAAAGAAGGATGTGCTTTAACTCGATGAGCTAACCAGGCAGGCTTTGGTAGCAGCCAAGAGCAGACTTCAAAGGTTACTCCCTAATTATTTGAAGGTCTCATAGGCACCTCTTATCTCAAGCAGTTGATTGTGGTATACTCATTTTATATTCATGTGAATGTGCTACATGTGTTGGCATTATTTGTCTTTTACAAGTGTGGTGAAGACTAATTTGTTTAAGATGTCCTTTGTAAATTGGGGGGATTCTGTAGGTTGTTTGGGCCTGTAAAACAGGCAGCAGCAATGCCAAGACCCAGAACCTTATCTTTACACCTCTAATGAAGATATCATGTCATCAATAAACACCTGCCACTCTGCTCTTGTTCACTCCTCTCTTGTTCCTTTAATTTTGCTCCTTTTTAGACATTGTGGAGTTTGTAAAAAAAAACACTGTTGCTATTCACCCATAGGAAAAGTAGCAATAAAAGCAGACTTGCCTCAAAGACACAAGGGAACCTTGAGCCACCAAAGATGCAGTGAGAAATCATGTCACCTTGTCCTGTTAAAAGAAATTGCAGACACAACATGAAGGACAGTTGAGGACTGTTTAAGTTTGAAAAACTACTACTGTTCTTACCCACACACAATTCATCCCATGCAATGGTGTAATGGCTTAGAGGAACAGGTGAACTACTTAACTATATGCAGAAATGAACTGCTAGTAAACTCTTACCAGCAGTGTTTGCATTGGAGCCATCATTGTCCAGCCTTAGTTTAGATTCTTCACTGTGAATTAATGGCATACAGTACATTCCTTCTTTTATTTACACAGAGCCCAGCCGTGGGCAGCTTCTCTGATTTGATATTACTATTCAGAAAAACAGAAGCCCTGCATGAGAAAATAACAGTAAGTAAGGGAAGGTTTAACGGCAAAATGAAACAGATGAGTAACTTGCATTAGCAAGATGTTCCATGTCTGGGTGAAGTCAGGTTTCAGAGGATTGCCAAGGGTATTGCAAACCTATTTGCTTTAATGGATTGAATGAAAAGACATTCATCTGAGACTAGCAGATTATTTAAAATCAAATATAGACCACCTTGGGCTTGAAAAGGAAAGGACTCAGGAAAGATGGTGTAAACAATATTCCCTCTGTTTTTCTGGCTGCCCTTACACATTTTTAAGAAGGCAAACAAAGTAGTATGACTATGACTCTAAACAAACTTTGAGAAAGTAAGTCTGATGCTCAGATTTTCTGTATATTACACTTGTCAGGTGGTGGCACTTGAAAGGGCAGAGCATCAATCAAGCACAAGACACATAGGGCTTGTGTCTTCATAAATGCTGGTTTAGAGAAGCATTGCTCCCAAATAGAGTTTTTTTGAAGGCTACTATCACAAATAGTATGTGATATAATGGCTAATAATACCAAAAAAAAAAAATCTTATTTGCTAAAATAGTATTTAAAGATCTAATATGGGCATTTTCTCAAATCTTCATAAGTGCAGCTTCATTGTTGTTGTTGCTTTTAGAATGTCATATGAAGTACTGATAAAAACACGGCATGAAAAAAGAGTGTAAATTCTTACTGTGGCATAAGTAAGCAGTCTAAAAAGAACCAGTTAGTGACCAGGGGGAAAATTGTTATTTTATCTCTTCTCCTTGTCCCCCTCATTCACCTGAAAGGGTAAGAGTATGGTTCCTGCTTCATGCTGTGAGCAGGATCATCTGATCTATAAGGAGAGGAGTTTCTTACTTGGGAGCTTGGCTGTTCTCTTTCCTCTTCCCTTGTGATCTCTGCATACCTGAGGTAATTGAGGGAGCATCTGCAGACTGAATTATGCCCTTCCTTAAGGGCTGCAGAGGAAGGTCAGACATTTTCTGAAGGTTTATGCAGCCAGTTCCCAAAATACATCCCCACTGCCAAAATCAGTGACAAAGTAGGCCTTGATTTGGAAACTTGATAGTGTTTTTGCACTTATAAATATAATTCATCTACTCTGTGATACAAAATGGAGAGTTAATAGTGAAAGTTAATCACACAATTACAGAATCACAGAAATTATAACTGTTTTTTGCTTCTTTTTAACAAAATCTTGGTTTGCATGCCAACATTCTGTATTCTTTAAAAATGTTAGAGATTCTACCATGTGACAGTGTGACTAGTAATTTAAATCCTACAAATACTAATCTTTTTCAGATTTGCACCTGTGAATTACATCTTATATAAGTCCTTTCAGAAGAAATTAATACAAAGATTCTGTGGCTAAACATACTTAAAGGCTACCTAGCCAAGAATCAGAAGAATTTTCTCATAATGAACTTTAATCTCCTCTAAATTTCAATTTTTTCTGATAGTTTGTCCAAATAATAGCAATTTTGAAGGAAAGTATTTTCTGCTAGTAGAAAATATGGATGCAAAGAACTACTAAATGACAGGTAAAGGCAATATATCTGGTTTTAATGATCTCTGATTATGCTATGCTTAGGGCAGAGAGAATTGGAAGGATTAGCTGGTATCTAAAGGTGTAGCCTGGAGCAGGATATGAATTATGTTGCCTACTGCCCAGCTCCTCATAATCATGACCATGTCTAGTGTGGGAGAGTTCTTGGGGTGCACAACCCTCATAGACAGATGTGGAAGCAGACACTAACGGGACTCCAAAAACAAGGGTACTAATCTTAGAATCCACCTCTGGAAGAAAGACAATCACCAGCTATGGTAAATTTAAAGAGAGTATTTATCACTCCTGATTACTCACTGATTTTGTTGTAAGGCAATTAAATATTTGCTGATTTATGAAGTTTTGCTGTGTATTATCTTTAACTATTTGGATTGCTGACAACTGAAAAAAAATAATAGAGCTATTTTATTGCTATAAAAAAAGATTATTTGATTTTTGGAAAAGAAGAATAATAATAGAGAGATTCTTTCTGATTATAAGAAACACTGTTTAAAATTCAGAGGGAAGATCATTAATAAGAAAAAAAAGGGCAGAGAACAAAGACAAATTCTGATTTATCACAAAATTTAGACCATTTTTGGTGTTTCCAGCTAATCTATCATGAAATAACAGTTAGAAGTATTTAAAATGCCACTAACTACAGAAAATACTATGATGTAAGCAAATATCACCTTCCATATCCATTTTCAAAAAACTAAAGTTTAGCTTATGAAATATAGTTTGAATTTTTGTTTCCAAACAAATAAAAGGTTAGATTTTGAATATATTCACTTACTAGTTTATCTTCCCTCATTTAGACTGTTTCCTTGCCCATGTAAGCAGAAAACTGTGCAAATGAGAAGTTGGGAGTTTTTAAACTATATATAGTGGTGTTAGTAGTAGTAGCTTCATGGATTGTGTTCTAAGCTACACATTGTGGACATCTTACAAGGTGTTATTTAATAACTGAGAAATTTAATTTCCCAGAAGTTCAGAAGTAAATAAAAATTCCTTTTCAAATTAATAAGATGTATACATGCTTCCTATATGCAATACATGCTTTTACCTTTTCTAGGCTAAACGGTTTCATACATAACGGGAAGATGGAAATAAAATCTAAACAAACAGAATTCTATTTTTGTTTTACTTGGTTCATAGATTTCTTCTGCTTTTCCAACTGTTTCATAAACATATTTTTCCTGACTGGCAAATCACTCAAAAAATCTATTTCACCAAAGCACGTTTCAATCTAACTATAAGACAGCCTTTGTCATAAAGATGTAGAGTTTTTCCTGAATAGTTAGCCTAAATGGACAGACAGTACACTGCATGAAAGTGAAGGCCAGAAAGATATCAATCAGGATTTCTTGGGGCTTCATTCAGTACCCACCTCCTACATCACAATAAATTATAGCTACCTCTGAATGGGCAGTCAGTATACTTAGTATTTTCTCTGGCAGATCAGAGAATTCTAGATAAACTACAGATACTATTTAACCATCCTTTCAGAGGAAGAAAGAATATTCAGCTGTGTTCTGGCTGCACCTAAATACACTGGATGTAGGGTGGTAGAGACGATCAAAAATTGTGAATAGAGACTAATTAAATAATTAAGGAAACTGGACTGAAAAAAAGGCAGGAATAGGAACCTAACTACACAGAAATAACTGTCCCTTTGGGCCAGACCTATAGTAGGTGGACATTGGCATAAATCCACAGGAGTTCATATTTAATCCCTAGAAGCTCTTAACGTCATCAGTCAGTGGCAAGGCAGTTAGCACATTTAAAAGGAAATAAACTTGGGATGTACATTTATCGGAAAGCTCATCAATTCCAGAGTTTGCAGTGAAAATAGTGTTTTTAAACGGCCTTCACAAAATGCAATCCTGTAGCAGTTACAACACACCAACCCTTCCAACAGTGGAAGAGCCACACCCTGCAGCGGTGCCAAAGACAAGCACACACCTTCATGTTGCTACTTGTAGAAAAAGCTAATTGCAAAGCACCCTGCAATCCTCACTGTGATGAATTCATTAACTTTAAAGGGCGAAAAAAGATCTACTAACTCCAACAAACTTTCATATTTATGTTTGCATGGAAGAAGCAGACTGAAGTCTAAAAGAGTGATCCAAGACAGTTGATCAGAGGTGAGGAAATTATCAATTACTCAAGGCTGAAGTCTACAAACAAGTTTTAGTGCTGTCATTCTCATTTAAATTCTGCAAAGTTAGCTTGTAGCTTAAGAACTGTGGACAGAGAGAGCTCCCAGACCTTTGTCTGATGACTTCTGCCTAAAGTAAATGTACTGAGACAGTGCATGTTTTGGAAGATGGTGCTGCATAGCAGGGAGACCTGACCTCTCTTACCTCTCAAGCCAGGTACACTTCTGAGACAGAGACTGTGGAGTCAGACATGGACAGAATTGGGAAGCTCTAGTTCCTGCTTTCCCTTTAACTACAGTGGGCAGGAGTTGGGCAGTGTTTAGACCCCAGTAAAAAAGTAATATTTTAGTGCGTACTAAGTTCTTTCTTAAAATTGTGGTCACTAAAGCCTTTAGCACTGTCTGGGCACATGGACCATGAAGAACGTCCTAGTAACACCAAGCAGGGGTCTTGGAACTTTTGCTATTTAATCCAAAACTCAGTTTGCACGAGCCTTTTCCAGCCTCTGACACTCCTACACATTCAAATATTATGTTCAAAAACTAACAGCTTTACTAGACTCATTAACATTTTCATAAGGCTTCTGAAAACATCAAATTAATTTGATATATTTGTTAAATTTTATGATCTGTAACATTCTGTAATCTGTATTTGATAACACAAACTCTTTCAATAATTATATGCCTTCAGTTTTGCAGACTTAATAAAAACCAAAACTGTAGATGCAGCATGATATTTTCAAGTATCATGAAGATTTGAATATGCCTGCAGATTTTACAGAATAAACAAAAGTCAGTTTACAGAAAAAAAAAAAAAACAAGTCCAAGTAAGAATATTTGCCTATATGAAAGTCATAGCAGCTCTTCAGAATTTTATTGCCATTTGCTTGAAGTTACTCCTTTATATCAGCTGTCACCCTGGTAGTATGAGCCAAATAAAGAATTGGGTAGAGGTTTGGATACCTGTCATTCTGTCAAGACCTTTTGTAGGCCTTGTATAAACTGCTAGGCGTGGTGCCAGTAGCTCTGTAGTGGGTAGCAGGAATTTAAAAAATCACTGATCCAACCCCTGTAAATAATGGGTTTGTTTACAAACTCCATGCCTGAAGGCAGGCTTACTGACCAGGGTCACAAATGTTCTACCTCTGTTTCTGAAATTTTTGCAGCATGTTAGGACCAGCTCTAGTAACTAAAAAGCAGTGACAGCCTTTTCATGGAAAATGGATGAGGCCTGAAGTAAGGCAAAAAACTGCCTGCTAGTGAATGTGCCCAAAAGCAAAATGAGGAATGGTTCATTTTCCGTGTTCATTTTCCCAAGCTCAGAAAAGACATTTACAAGATGCTTTCAGCTGGGAGGATGGACCTCTGTTGAAATCCTGAATTAAAACAGTTCCAGGCAATTTGCTTTTCCTTCTTCTTGCCAAGATGCTACTTGAGTAAAACGGAGGTAAAGATACCCACTCATGTAGGTGCTGTTGGGAGAGATGTTCTTTGTAAAGAACAGGTTGACACGAGAAGTTGTGAATGTCCTGTTCCTGGAAGTGTCCAAGACTGGGCTGGATGGGGCCCAGAGCAACCTGGTCTAGTGAAAGGTGTCCCTGCCCATGGCAGGAGGGTTGGAACTCGATGATTTTTAAGGTTCCTTCCAACCCAAACAATTCTCTGATTCTATGATGTGCTAAAGAAATACAAGCATCATATTCCCTGCAATTAAGGCACCTTAGAGAGAACAGAAGATGTGAAATTGAAAAGAAAAAAAAGAAAAAAAAAATTAAGAACAGCAAGAAAAGTAAAGCAATAAATATTACCTGTGCTATACCAGGCTGAGCATGCCTGCCATCCCAAGGCCATTTCCATTCTCTGACCATTAATTTATATTAGTCACCAGACCTCCTTCCTGATTAAGCATCACTGTTACACTGTTGCTGTAAACAAGCAGAAATACAAAACCTGTTTTTCCTGGTGTACCTCAGTGAAGCCAATGCAATCCAAGAAGCTCTCTTTGATCTAGGAGTCCTTAATTAAAGAGCCACTTTGTGTATCTGCTCCTTCATCTGCCTTTTCTCATCGTACAGGCCTGTGAGGCAATTTTTATCCCTGTGATACAGACTAGAATTGGGTTAAATTCTTGGTTTAGTAATTCAAATTAAAAACCAACTGTTGTTAAATGCTGTGATATGAATGCCATTTCCAATTACTAGTAAATTCCTAGGAGTTCTAAAACACTTCAAAATCTATTGTAAAATTTAAAAGAAAAAGTAAGGTCAAATAGCATGTAGATGTCATGCATGTATGAGCCCTCAGCTGGCCATTTTGGGAACATTTTTATGTCTCTAACATTTATTAAGAATAACATGGATGCTGAAAACATTATCCAGAAGAAAAATGCTGATGTTCAATTTACAAGGTCTGGCGGGCCTGAATCTTCAGAGGAAATCACCTGTGTGCTTGCTTTCCCACAAGAAGGGATCTATTTTTACAGCTGCATTTGAAATTGACACAGAGGATATAGAAAATACCAGTGTTCATCCTGCAGCTTAACAACAGACCCCTTTAGATAGGAGACCCACTGTCAAAATGAAGAAAGATGTATAGAAGGATAAGCATCCAAACAAATCCTTGCAATTGTTTTAACAAGATGGCATAATACAAACCTAGGAGAATGAATGAAACCCAGTGAAAGAAATAGAACCAAGATGAAAATATAAAACCATGAGCCTGACATTTTAAATGGCTTTTCTTAAAACAGGCATCTATTAAGATCTCAAAAAGACAATTATAGCCTTAATTTCTATCCTTATTAAAAACAGACTAGAAAATGGGACTGGAAGAGACGTACAGATGCATTTAACTAGAGGAGCCAAACAACTGCAAGTATTTGGTGGTGATCACTCACAAATATGTCAGTTCCTTGTTATATGTAAACTTTTTGGGGTTAGGTCAGTAGCCCCACTTTCTCCACTATATTATGCCAATTATTTTTAATATGAAAAATCATAATTATGATTGAAGAATACATAGAACAAATAGCATTTCATCAGCTCTTTTTATGACCTATATGATGCATTGTGCCTCACTGCTTGTGAGGCACTAAGAAATGGTGAAGGAGACAAAAGTGTGCCTGCAATTTTCTCAGTGAAATATCCATCTGTAGCTCATGTCATGTATTCCAGGCACTCAGAAGCCTGGCTCCCAATTGCCTGCTGGTCTCCTTTGCATATTTAAATTTTCTAGTAAGCCAAAGTGCATCCTGTCCTTACAACAAACGGGAAGTTCAATTTTCAAAGTGATTTCCATCTAGCTTAGCAATTTAGATAACATAGTGCTTTGGAGCTGCTTGAAAAAATGGTGGCATTTGACTCCTAGAAGGGACTTGTAGAGAGGACAAGGTCCTTCACCTCCATGTTTCTTCTCCATGGTCCTTCACCTCCACCTGACTTGCACACAAGATAGAAGTGATGTTTTTCCTCTTCCCAAGTCAATACTCTCCAATGCCAAACTCTCCATGGACTATTCATCTATTTGAGCAAAATTCTGGCCAACAAAGACTGTGCCCCGTTTTATGTTTTTGAGTGAAGAGGGTAGATGAAAAACAATCAACCAAAATAAACCCAGCCCATTGTTAGACACCCAACTAAGATATGACTTCAGGCTGCAGAAAAAAGTTAGGTTGCACAACATATCACCTCTCTCATGTCCATTATTGTTCACATTGTTCATGTCCTTGTACAGCTTCATGCTCTCTGCACTAATTTGCAGCTTCAAGGAAGTGCTCATAGCGCACCTCCCTGCCTGCTAGGAAGGCAGATGCTGCCATGTCCAAAAGAGGTGCAAGTTCCAACTATAATGAGACTTGGATAAGGGCTAAATATGCTGGTATAATGAAACCCCCCATGGGAGTTTACAGAGCTTTGGCAAACAGCAAGATGCTCAGAGGACAGCTGAAATGAGAGTCAAGGAGTTATTATTCTCTAGTTTTATGGCTTCTGTTACATGCCTCTGCAGAGAACATAGTGGCTAACACTCTCTCTCAGCTCTGTATACTGGGTGTTGTGTCCAGGTGCATAGGATAAGTGAAGCCACTAACCCAGTCATGTCCTTCCTTGAACAAGCAGGTTGGGAGGAATGGAAGATGAGAAGAGCCCTCAGTACCAAATCAATCCACTTGACTAAACACAACCTGCTGATCTTCCAATTCCCTCCCCAAGCAGTATCAGCCTTAAGTGGCAGATTTCTGTTTTGTTTCCTTAAGACTTCTCTATGGGGAATTATATGATTTTGCAATCTTTTAAATTTTGTTTCACGTGAGAATCCTGAGGAGCTTTGTAAACATTGATGGAAAATATTATTCAATACATTAGTCTCAGATAGAAAGGGATCTAGTAAGATGTCCAAGATCATGTAAGTTGCCTGGGGTTAAGCTGGCACCAGAAATGACCACACCAACCTACACATGCACAAAGCAGAGATCCTTTGACTGTGAGGACCAGTCAACTTTGAAAGTGTATCTGATTTTTTTACTTCACCTTCACCATCTTGTATTCCATATACCTTTTGTGCAGCTCTTCATTGCTATTGTTTACTTCATCCTTCTGAGAAAGAGCAATAATTTAAATTTTTTAAAATTTCTTTATCTAACAGCTAAATTTATATCTATTTTAGTACCATGACTGATCTTGAGAAGGAAGCAGAGAGAGTTTGAGGCTGGCTAAACTAACCCAAACCTAGGAGGTATGTATTTAGTCCTGCCTTTGGCTGACATCCTTTTCAATTAGACACTCTCTGTGCACTATTCTACATGTATATATGAGCACATGCCTCCAGTATTTTTATATGTTAGTCCTGAAGCAGTTATAAAAATGTGCAGGTCATCACAGTAGTATTAGGGAAACAAAACCACTAAAGGAAAAAATGAGCACAGAAGCTGGTCAATTTTGAGGTGAGCTAATTAGGTAAAATGTCAGCTGATAAAAATCAAAGTAATGTTATTTTTTCAAGCCAATCTTTCTTGCTGTTCCAATTTTGTCATAAAATATTGCTCAGTATAAACTTTTTGCTGACCAGGCTAAGGATAAATATTTAAGAACACTAAGCCAACTCTCAGGGCACTAAGACAGGAATCTGGTGACAGCATCAGCGTATAGCACTATCAGAACCAGCATTTTACTTCCAACTGATGGGCCAACAGGGCCTGCAAATCCTTGCAAACATGCTCAGGTCCTATGAAAGGGAACACTGCTCATAGGGAGACCTCATGATCCATTTGTGCCATAAAAGTTATCTTCAACTAGATGATTAAAGCAGCTGATTGCAGAGCTTTGGGGAACATGGTAATATGGAAGACCCCAGAGCAGTTGTACCACAGACAGTTTCAGGTATTCTCAGTGTTTAGATGAGCTCTGTGCTCTTCCTATAACAATCGCAGGTCAGGATCCAGAACCCATGAGGGTAAATGACAGATACGTTTCAGAGAGTTCCTGTAAAACAGGTAATTCTTAGACATGTTACGTCTCATAGGTGGGAAGACAACAGCGCTCACTTAAATAATCAGAAAATATGATGTTTCCTGTGTAAGCCCCAAACAATAACCTTTTTTGTTGCTCTTCTTCTTTTTCTTGGCTTTGGAAACACATTACATAGCAATTGGAAGATGACATACAGAGGCCAGCCAAAAAATGCAAACTCCATGTTTTGCTGCAGCATCAATTCTTTTGGACTTTGGGCTACTCAGTTCCTCAAGGAGTCAAGCAGTGATAATAACCCATTTCATGAGGAATAATATGCCAGTGTACTATATTATACAATACATTGTAGCATATACACTTCACACATGGAAAACTGCTTGATTTTATACAGCCACTTACTACTAAACCTATTATTATGAATGATGATTGTCTATGTAATATTAAATCTGAATATGCTTATAATTTTGCCAGTGTACAGGAACTGTCAGTTAAATAGTAAGACATAACAGTAGAAATTCAGAAACTGTGCTGCAGATACAAAATTATACAAGTTAATTTTAATAACTTGTAAGTAATTAATACTTACAATTACTTATCAGCAAAGATTTTTTTTTTTTTCATTTAAACAGAGCCTGCTTTATAAATGTCAATGTTTCTTCCTTGGAGAATTGATCAGGCAGTGTAAATCTTAACTATCTTGATACTTCCTCCATTCCTTTATACTATTTAAGCACTCTAGTTGTTAATCTTTTTTTGGATTATGTATTTGGAAGCTACCATACATTTTAAACACTTGGCCAGTTCTGTATGGGGATCCTCCAGGGTGTTAAGGCTATCTTGTGCTATGATAGAAGGCTTAAATACAAGCAGCATGAAGAAGTCTAGAGCCTGTCCTGTAAGACAACTGTGGTTGCCTTACCTGCACTATGGCAGGTATATTTTACTTAGTAAATTATTCAGAAACAAGAACTTAGTGGGTAAGAGTTGTAGACACAGAAATCCATGACCTGCTGCTGGTCATTCCCTTTACCAAATCAAGAAAATAAGCCTGTGATGACAGACCAAGCAAATGGGAGCTCCCAAGAGACAGGAAAGGGCATGGACAGGTTAGTGGAAGCTGCTTGTCTCAACCCTTTAGGTGTTCATCTGGGATTAAGTAAACTCCAACAACTGCCAGACTATACAGTGCACTTGCAGATGCACTGGCAGAGCGCTGAAAGGAAGTGTGCCCAATCTTGAGATTGCTGACACAGAAGAGTAAGAGGCTGCCCGTGAGCACAAGAGCTAAGGGTGGAATCAATACTCTTGCAAACTTAATAGCTCAGAGACACCAAGAGCATGCAACTCTACACCAGAGTATTTCAGGAAAGATTTGTTACAGCCAGAAGGACGTGGATGCCACATATTCAGAAAACAACAGAAGAGATGGTATAATTTCATTCAGTGCCCATCTATTTGGATATGGAGCTGATCCTCCATGCTAGGACGCTGGATGTCTCTGCAGCACTTTTAACCTTCACCAGCCAAGGAATTTCAGTTCTGCAGCCCCAGTGGCGCCTGACCAACTTCATGGCCAGCATTAGGAAGAAAATGAACAAATGCCTTTTTTTTTTTTTTTTACATGGCAATGTCCCTAAAGAAATCAATAGATTAGTGCAGAGTAAGCAGTTATTCCCTTCAGATCATCAAATCTGTCCATGTTTTAGGCAGAACTAAACTAAGATATAATGCCCTGTGAATAACTTTTCAGTTAGTCCATTAGTTCTCCCATTCAGAGCAAAAGTGGAATTATGTCAAATATATGTGATCAGATGGTTTCCAGTAGAAAAAGGCTTAATATAATATTTGAAAGCAGTTAGTCACCCTGTATTCTACTAGCAAAGAGTAGTGGATCTGCAGTGGCTCTGTAGAAAATCTTATTGGCAGATGATCAGAGATAATCAGAGAAAGACTGGATATTTTAAAAAAGATTATATCCAAAAATCAAGGAGAGTTATTGTTTGACAATTTCTCCCTTATGCTAATCCATACTTCAGTTGAATCAGACATTCAGAATAGCTGTTCAGGTATTGCATAATTCTAACCACCTCTGCTAAGAGCCATATAACTCTTACTTCTTTCTTCACAGGTGTTGGATGAGAGTGAGAAGCTGACTGTGATGGGTGCCTGACTGGCATCAGTTTGCACAGCAGGAGCTAGACAGGAAGAAAACAGATTGCAGTGCTTAGGATCATATATTAAAGGGTGAGTCTACTTTCAAAAACACAAACCCAAAGGGTTTTTTGGGTTTTGGGTTTTTTGTTTTGGGGTTTTGTTTTTTTTTTAAAGAGGAAGACTGCAGTAACACCTAGAGAGCTAGAATGGGCTTGACACCAACCTGTGGTTCTGCACTGAGGATTACTTACACTTGCTGAAAGAAATGCTCTGGATGCAAATATTTTTTTGCTGGCGCAATATGTTATGACTCTATCACTCACCTTGAAAGAGGAGACTGAAAATGCTTTGATAAATGGTTTGAAACATTGCCCAGTTTCACTGGCTTTGTTCTTCTAAGTGTTTGTACCTCTTGCTTCAGCTGCAAAGTTATTTCATCATGTCCTAAAACACTGCTATGCAGAGAACTGCAGTATAACAAGCTATAAAGTGGAGCATGTTGGATTAAGCAGCCAGCTGAGAGTGTAGACTTAACAGAAAGTTCTTTCTACCCTTTGGAGGCCAAACATTACAACACAGCACATTTACACAGCATGACCTTACCTTTACTTCCAAGAGACGTGTTTGGTACTGTCTCAGGTTTTCTTTTTTTCTTTTGTAGTGCAGGCTGGTAAAGCAAAGCTTTTCTTGCATTGTTCTCTTCCAATGGCAGTGATTTCACACTCTGTACATTTGGATTTAAGAGCATCACTTTCAACCTCCTCTGAGACTTGGCTTCACCTGGTTCCCGCACTTCTGTACACTAGTGACTTCTGGGGCTAGTTATGATAATCAATCCCCTCACTGAGCTCTCTCCAGCAACAGGTTAGCATGTTACCAGTCTCATACCCAGCAAGGAGCTGCAATTTTGGTCCAAGTTCCTGCAATATGCTGGTAGCCATGGACTCACTCAATATGTTCAGTGGTGATCTCTCATCTGCCTGTGGGATCAAAGATGTTGGGCAGATCCTTGGGTTTGAGCCCTTCATAGTAGTTTTACACAGGGATACATCATAAAACTGGATATTTTTGTTTTCTTGTTGTATCACTCTTTAAGAAAGCATCTTCATGCCTTTTGGTATGCTCCTCTGTACAGATGACACTCCCGCCTTGAATTGGGCTGAGGAGAAAAAAAAAGCTGTATTATTCAGTGAGACCAGTACCAGTTAAAAATCCCAGAAAACAGACTGGTTATCTTTGCTGCCACAATCCTATGTCAACAGGCTGGCAGTGTGCCCCTACACAGCTGAGACTGAGCCACATTTCCTCCCAAGGAAGACACTCCTAGATCAAGCTTAAAAACACCTATGCAGAGCAGCAAGAGGAGATTTAGTGCAGCCAGTGCCAAACCAGGATCCCTGCTGAAGTGCAATACAATGTAATTTAACATGGTTATTGATTTCCCCTGTCCTACGTAAAATTATTTTCTCTTGCCCCAGAGAATGATAGTCAAATAAATCCAAAATTTTCCTTTCTTAGATGTCACATGCAAAGAACTTTTTGATGTAATAAAACTTTGAGTGTCTAAAAAAGTCTTCTCCAGTAGCTACTGAGTCTATCTACCCTATTTTCTGTTGGGCTTTTTTTTTTTTCCCAGTTTGGAAACTGTGATTTTCCATGGTATTGAGAGGGCCATATTTATTATAATTAGAGGCCTGCCAATGTGGAAAATTTCTTAACAATTTTTTTGAGTTTTAAAATCTAAAATACAAAGAAAGTTTACTAAGAAAAGTCTTAGTCTTTAAGCCTCTAAACACAAACAAGCTTAGCTGTAACTACACAGAGCTGGAACCTTCCAGTTTCAGTGGTAGCTTCTTTCACTCTCTGAATGCACACAAATAAGTTCATAAGCTGAAACAATCTGGAGCAAATTTCTGAAATTCCAAAGCAAGTTCAGCAAAACAAGGTTTGTCCTTGGAACAAAAGTATCAGTTTAAAGCAAATATGATGAGATCTGAACTTAAAACCTAGTTATCCTGGGGAGTCACACCCCAGAGGAATGCTGTGAACACTGGCTCCCAGTACATTAGTCAGCAGACATGAGCTTCATGAAATCCACAGAGCTCTGCACCCAGCAATGTGCTCTGTTCAGTCCAAGCCAAAACAGTCCAACAAAGCTATTCTGTGGCATTAATTGTTCAAAGTTTTTAAGTTAAATATATTAAACTCATGAAATGCTGACAGCAGAAATGAACATTAGGTATCACAGCTCAAGGAGGTAGGGTTAGATGTAGGACACTGTCACCTTCCCACTTCTCTTTCTGCTCACACTGCATGGCAGAGTGCCAGTTCTGGCCCTGTTCTTCCCCCTCTCTCTCGCTCTGTCCTGGCCACATGTGCCTTGGGGGTAATTTTTGGGCTTTCCTTGAAAAAGTAGTTGACAGAAACTTCCTTGCTCCCACCACTAATGGTGTCACGCCATTACCTAGCAGTAAAGCCAGGGGGAAGATCTACAGTGAAATACAAGAACAGTTCTGGTTTCTTGCCTTTCTCTTTCATTCTAGTTTTCATCTACAGCAAAATGAATGACTGTTTCCAATTTAAGACTGGAGGAGGTGTGAAGGTGAAATAGAAGACTATCCTGGACAAAAAAGAAAATACTTGGTGAAAGAAATATACAGGTACTGTCTCCAGCACTGCAGCTGTAAACATTACTTCCATTACTCCCCAGAATGAAGAAGGGGTGGAGCAACCCAGAGGAAAGCTGCTACGTCAGCAGGCTGTGGAAAAGAAATTGTTAGTGCTTTTCACGCTGACAGTGAAGCTGAGAAATTACTTTCTGTGTGAGGTCTTGAAAATTTTCTTCAGACTGAAAAGAACCTTCACTGTGTGAATGGGAATACATTAATACATCAGTGTATTAAATTATATAAAATTGATTACAAATCTCAAGTTCAAAATATAACTTTCTGATAATTTAGGTTCATACCACTCTAAACTAGGGTTTTCAGGAATACGACCTACAATTATTTCTGAGGCTATACAATGTCTCAGTTTGTTATTTGAAAAAGAAGACTGCTTCTATCTGCAGTTATGGCTCAGTGAGTACATCGAGAAAGATGGTTTTATTATAAAAAACAATTTTTATGACTCTATCATAAATACCAAAAAAATTATTTAAAAACAGCAGTCTAGGGTCTCCGCTCGCTGAAGCCTTTCATCCCTTACCAAGATCAGGCACAGGCTCAGAGATGTGCTGTCAGGGAGACGTTCATTGCAGCATGTCCTAATGGATGTTTCTGCATACCTGCCTAATGCAATAGCTCCTTGTCACAGAAATTTCAGTCTTCCTGAGGCACTGACTTGTTTTGTTCACATGAATCTTGTAGTTTAAAAGCAATTTGAAAAGTAAGCTCTAAAGAAGGCCATAAGCTGACTTACTTTCATATTTCACAGCATGCATTTATTGATGAAAACTGAGAAGCATTTGCTTTGTCCCAGTCTAATTACACACACAGCAGACTGTGCTTCTCACGGTGACTTTCACCACTCAGAGAGATGAAATTTGCTTCTTTTCAGAAGCACTCACACATCCCTTGAAACCTGTCCTTCAAGGGACACAGATGTTGGGACACCAGCTGAGCCAAGGCAGTATGTTTGGATTACAGCTGACAGACTGTAATCTAACTGGTGTTTGGCAAAAAGAAAAAAAAAACCAATCACTAAGGAATGTGGAAAGAAGACCACAGTGAACAGAATTAAATGTTAATTTTTTCTCTGGTTTTGCCACTTTGATCTCGCTACTTCATCTAGGTTATAAGAAAATTTTAGAGATGGCTGAGGAAGTACAAGAATCCTTTGTCCTCAGCAATGGGTGAAAAGGAATATCTTTCCTTCTAGAGTCTATAAGACATATTTGCTCTCATGCAGGAAACATTTTCCTTGTCTACTTCCAGCATTTAGGCCTAATAATAAAACTCTAGTCATAAAAATTTTCTCATTCACTTCAGTGAATTTTTATAGCTGAGTAAGGACTATGAGTTTTGGCCCTCAGCTAGGAAAAAGAGTATTAAAGTGTCATAAACACATAAATAATGGCATCAGTCCCAGAAATACAAACAGAAACAAATATAATATCCCGCTGTTCAGTTCTTCTGGAGGCTGATATAGGCCACTTACTCCCTAATTGTCCTTGCACACCCTCTTTTCAGGATTAAACCACAGCTGTTAGAGACCGCTCCCCCACTCCATTCCATTCCATTCCATGTCATCTCTTGACACTTACATACAATTTGAAAACAGAACACAAAAGAAAACACAACATGCCCTAAAAAAAAGTCTTTTTCTGAAGACCATAACTTTGTTTGCTTGGAAAATAGTGCAATTGGAGCAGACTCCTTAGAAGAAAAATAAGAGGAGGTGACTGTGTTGTCTTTCAGGAAAGTGTTTCAAACCCTGCTGAATGTTTTGGACTGCATTCAGCCCTTCCCTTAATTCTCCAGCCACTGCCTGCCTTTGTCCAGGAGGTTAGTTAAGAAAAATGAATAATGAGAAAACAAAAACCTCCAGCTAAAAATGGTACTCACAGGTTTCTCCTGGCCTACAGCCTGGCCGATGCTGTCACCTTATCATGTTGTCCAGTACAGCATGCAACTGGGAAAAATAGCATCCATTAATATAATGTGTATTAAATGCTAGGAACAGCTGACTGGCAATAATAGAAGAAGGACAAAAAACTCTGAGCTGGTAAGGGCATTCTACAAGACGTGTCTCTCTCTGCATCCCTGAGCTTGGTTCCTCTTAAAAGCAGCCAGATGGGGAATGTGGAACCAGTTGTCAGCCTGTTCACGTTAATGTTTGCTTTGTCAGTGCAGTCAGGCCAGCTTCTTACTCCCACTTTGCAATTTTTTTTTATAGAGCATTCCTATTTTTGCACCTTGTTTGTCATGCTATTCCCCTCTCAGTTATCTGTATTCTCTTATATATGGTGCTAATTCTGGGTCTGGAAGTAGCATAACCTGGAAAATGCTTAACTTTGCTTTGTCCAATGTGCCCTCTCCCCTGAGAGTCTGATGAACACAGCCTGGGTCCAATAACAACACCTCAAACTGTAGAGACACTCAGTTAATCCTGCTTCTTCCAGCTCACTCACAGTTTGCTTTCATTCTGCTGGGTTTTATTATATTCTATGCTAAGTGTGACACCAATCTACAATTTCTTTTCAGCCTACTTTTTTAAAGAAAGGAGGTTTATGTGAAGGTTCATTTTCAGACAAAATTGGTGGAATAACATACCCAAACAGCTGAGTAGACAATAGCAGCTCAAAGAAATGTCCCTACCTAAACAGAGACAGGCCAAACTGCTGAACCATGTGGCACAAGCCATCTCTACCTCTCTGTTGTGGTATCACAGTAACTATGAATGATGCCAGAGTCATTCTGGGGAGGAAAGGAACAATGCTCTGAGAAAACTGCCTTTGCTAGTTTAGCTGATCACAGAAACATTTATTCTGCTTGTGATTTTTTTTCCTCTGATGCATTTCCAGATCTCATGTTTGCAGCTTCTGCATGAGATGTATTCTTTTTTATCTATCTCTGGCCAATATCTCCCCTTCTGTCTTCCTTGGGCTTCTGTAGACTTTATGGACTCTTTTATCTGTCACTTTACTTTTAGAGTCAGCAAAATCCATGGTCTGGCAACCTGTCTGTTTTGGTACACACCAGATCGAATGGAACAGGAGCACAAGCACTCTTTTTCAAGCTGTCAAAGGCACTAGAGGGGTTAGAGCAGGGGGTAGAGCAGTCTCCTGTATGAGAGACTAATGGATTAAAGCAAACCACAAAATCACTGCTGTCTGATATCCTGGGACCATTACAGTGCCCAACTACAATAAATGCACAACAGGAAGATGTAAGATGAGTCAAAATGGAGAATTCAGGGAATTTGACCATTGATGCTCCCCCTTTCTCCTGCCACCATCCACAATAAAACCCCAAACCAACCAGCTCTGTAGATTCTGCTTCTACCTAATTAGAAAACTAGAATAGAAAGCAATAAATCCAGAGTGTTCTAGGCAGCGTTAGTGCACATGCTTTTCGTGTCATCCATTCTCAGTGTGAGAGCGGTGGACGGGTATCATGCTGCTGTGACACTTGCCTGGCGCAGGATGGACTTTGATCAGTACTAGAGCATTAGTTTAGTCTCTTTGAGTTCTGTTCTTGCTGGGAATTGTATCAGGTCAGGAGTGAGGAGATGCCCATGGGTATGACCCAGGGAAGGGGCAGATGGAATCAGGCAGCCTTGATGGGGCCAAGGGGGCGGAATTTGTACCTCAGTGAGGAACAAGGCATTACCAGTTTTCCCAAGCAAAGACCTGCCGGCAGAAGCATTTTAAAACATAGGTCTGCAACACAAAGCCCGTTTTTAACCTTTATATGTTATAAATTATAATGGCACTATATTATACTGTGTTATGTTCAAGTGTACCAAGGAGGAAAAGTATTTTTCAGCCAGAATGGTTCTACTAGTAGAAAACCTGTGTAAAGTATAAACTCAGTAAATGAATTTTAAGGATTGAACTGATTTAATACTTCATTAGTGGATGCTGGCAATACTGGCATTTTGCCTTGGTTTTCTACAGAGTAGTAAAAATGGGACAAAGCAGTGTCCTTTATCACGTATTAGAATCTTCCCTTTTTTGCTCTATGTGACTTAGAACAAGTGATTTTTTTCCCCCTGTATTATTTTCTTTTTGTACACCAGTTATCTCTCGTGTTAGTCACATTTCCTCAGTGCCCTCAAATGGTAAAACCCTAACAATCTTACATGCTATAACGGAACGTAGCAGCTGTTACTTCTGAGGGAAAGGGCTGTTTTTGTAACATTTCTTCTTTCCATGTTTTATCGCGCCGCGCAGTCGGGAGCTGCCCCGGCCCCGCCCCGGCCACCCCCTGAGGGGCCTCGGGCCGGCACACCGGGAAGCGGGCGCGGCGGTGGGCGAACGTGGGTGGCTTAAGGGTCCCGGCATGCGGGTGCGGGGCGCCGCCGAGGCCGCTGTCCCGGCCCCTGGCAGCGGTGTGGGTTAAGGGGGATCCCCGCGGCTCGGAGGGGCTGGCGATGCCCGGAGGGGGCTGCTGCCGTTCGGTTGGGCTGGGGTGTCCTCCCAGCTGCGCTGCGCGCATGAGAAGCCACTGCTTCCGTCACCCTCTCCTATGCCCCGAGGGGAGAAAGGTGTAAAACTGCTGCTGTAAAAGTCATCCCGCCTGATGGAGGCTCTGCACCCCTCCCAAGTTCTCGGAGAGAGCTGGAGCAAGTCTGGGCAAATAGCGTAAAGGCGCGATGGTTTGGGTTTGTTTTAGCAGGCCATCAGTTAGCCGTGATCGTGCTGTGCGTTTATAATTATCTACTTCACGCCCATATTATCTCACGAGAGCAGACTGCTGCTGTGGGAAGAAGAATTAGTTACCCTGGCAGAAAAAAGGAATCGGAAGTGTCAGGCTAATCTACCTTTATATTCAGGTTTCATTAAGAGCACCTGTCACTGTACTGTCGTACAGCCTTGCACTTTGGGGCTGCTTTAAGACAGAAAACAGCATTAGGTGCTCAGGTGTCTGTAGGATGAGTACAACATAATGTTTTTATAAAGCTTTGGAGGCTAATGGTTACTAACGTGGAGCTAATGTTTTACTGTAAGTCATACTTTTAACTTTACAAGCAGGACAAGAAACTGATAAAGAAATGGAAGGTGCTCTTGATGATGTAGCAAAACAATTGGACAAGCAAGCCCTGGAGGAGAAAGAAAAAGATGATGATGATGATGGCAAGTATAACTTACTATTTTCTCTTAACGTTTCCAGTTTCAGCTTCTTCTGAGACTCCCTATTAAGAGACTGTTTACAGATGTCTTGGTTTGATTTTGGTTGGGTTTCTTTTTGGAGAGGTGAGATGTAACTATCTGTACTTTCTACTTTTTGTCAATGATTGTGCTGTCACACAGACGTACATATAAAAGTAACAGCAATACAGGCTTTGTTAAAGGTTTGTGTTTTCAAGGCTCTACCTGCTGAAGGGAAATGTTTAGTTTGAGATAAGGTAAGCTGTAAATCATTCTCACTTGTATTACCATGGCCAGTAGACATTTATGTCCCAAGTTATGTCGCTTATTCTTGGCTTAAAACATACAGAGACAATTTTAAGGGAGCACTTTAATTAATAGGTTTTACAGTCTTTACCAGTAACTCTGAACCTGCTCATCTGTAATTATAATTTTTCATTAAAATTGAGTTAGGGGGAGATTAATACATAAGCAAGACACATACTTTGTTGCTTGTGCTGTGTAGCTGATTTTCTAAGCAAGAACCTTAAAAGTGTCTGTATTGAAATCCAGACCGGGTCCATCTTTTCTGTAGGAAGATCGAATAAAGGTGCTGTATTTCCTTTGGTTTGATGGATGGTTCTCAGCAGAAATGGATGTTTAGGAAAACACATTTCTTAAATTAGTAATTTAGTTTCATTTTTCTGAATTAGCATATAAAGTTGGCTCAACACTTGGAGCAGTCTGCTTAGAAATCTTGTTAGTTCACTTGCTGGAATTTGTCCTTCCAGAATGTCATTTTAATGAATTGGGTATGGAAGTTTTAAAAAATTAAATCAGAGTGCTGAGACGTATTAAGTAACAAATTTATCTTTGACCATTACCAATCTGCAGCATCAAGTTTAATGCAGGTACTTTGCATAGAAATGTATTCTTATGGCTTGTTTTTTGGTATCTTTCAGGTTATGGAGTTGAAATTAATGCAATATGTGCTTTACCATCATTGCAACTTGAGTAAGAAATATTGAGGAGGGTAGTGGAAACTGTATACAATGGAAAGAAATCTTTGAAATCATTAGAATAGTTAGAGTTCTATCTCAGGAGAAATAACAATGATAGTTGTAGATCAAATGCTGTGCTCTCTTATCCTTTTTACAGTATTAGTAATTGTATTACATTATTAGAAAGCATAAAACAATGAAGTGATGCTATGACTGAATTAATAATCTCTCTTTTTTTCCACATATTAGACATGTGTTTTTAGTAAAACTGATACTTTTGCAGAAAAATTATAACTAAAGTGTTTTGAAGACAGCTGTGTTCTTGCCTGTACTGGTTCTCACTATTTGCCATCTTAATTGTGTAGTTTCAGAATTGTTTTTTTAAGACATGCTGCATTAGATTAAAATCAATAAAATACCTACTCCCTTTTTTTTTCCCCTCTTGATAAGCCTGTAACTGATTGGCCTCAAAAAGGAGACTCTATAGCTTTTGAACTCCAGGAGAGATTAGCAAGTGCTCTTTCGATTTCCCTTGCCATGTTAAAATATGCTGATATGTACCATTTTTGCATGTTACTGTGCTAAGTTATTAAATGGCTATACCAGAATGATACAAGGTTGGACTTCTGTTTTGCAAAGATCTGAAATTGCTTTTCTGGTGACAGTTTTTTTCCTCAGCAGCTAAATAACCTGAAGACAAACAGTGTTGGTCAGATGCAGTAGTTATGTTTCTGGCAGCACAGTTAGTCTGCAGCAGTCTTCAAGGACATGAAAGCATAGACAGGGTTAGTTTGGCTTGCAGTTTGCAGTTTCACGTGCAGTGATGTATGAAGAACCTACAATACGCAGATAGCAACAGCAACAATATTTAAGAAATGCTGGGGTTTTTTTCTTTTCAGTTTAGGCCTAGCCTTTGAAAGAATAATTCAGAAATCACTTGGTGAATGAACTGGAGTATGTCTAATTAATTTCGTTATGGGTGGTTTGGGCACTGCTCAAGGTCAAGACAAATGTGACAAAGTTATCACATTTTAAAGAAATTTATATGCACTGGTAAGGATTTTTGGTTGCCTATGAAATACAGATTGATGAAGAATCTGCTAGGTTGGGGGGGTCTGTGGTATAGATACAAAGTATTTATATTTGCAATTGTTTACAGAAACTTAAATTAAGATACTTAGTGCCAAAATGAGCTGGGGAGAGCAGGAGTGAGGTTACTGAAATTTGCCCCAGCTGCAGAATTACAGCACTCATCATGGCATAAAATTGCTGACCATCATGAGAGGCTTGAAATCTAGTGACTGAAGCAGCTGGTCAGTGGTTTGATTTGGTTTTTAAATACAAACTTCGGTATAAATACACTCCAAATGGAATGCTTTGGCTTGATTCTAGAAGTTCTTTTAATTTTATTTCTTGGTGTAGTTGAAAGTGTTCTACATGTAAGTGAGTAGTCCTTGTCTACTTTGAAAAGAATTTGTGTTTAGGGCAAGAAGGTTTAGGTAGCTGATAGCACCTAAGGTATTGAGTATGAAGTAAGCAGGGATTAGATGTAGCCAAATGTGAAGTCTGCAGGGTTGTTGTTACCTCCCAAGTGTGACTGTAAATGGTGTGGCTGATTCTTGGTGCTTACCTGCTGTGCTCCCTGGAAACCTCCCACTGGTGTAGATTCATAGAATATTTTGGGTTGGAAGGGACCTTTAAAGGTCATCTGGTCCAAGCCCTGCAATAAGCTGGGACATCTTCAGCTAGATCACGTTGCTCAAAGCTCCATTCAGCCTGACCCTGACTATTTCCAGAGATGGGGCATCTTCCACCTCTCTGGGAAACCTGTTCCAGTGTTTGACCACCCTTCTATCTCACACATTCAGTGCTTTTGCTGAGAGTGTTGTTCGTGATCTTCCCTGTTATCTCAAGATTAAACTTACCCTGGTGTAGAGGGTCATCTTTACTTCTTTGGAGTATTTATCTTTCCAGATGCAGTAAGTTCTTTCAGCTGAGGCATCAGAAGATGGGGTGGAAGCAACAGTTTCTAGCTTTTTGTTAGCAGTTGTGTCTATTACAGTTCTCTCAGGTCCTTTAACAATTCCAGGCATGTATTTGCCTGAATTGAAGTAGAACTTTCTGAAAACACTTTGCCTGAGCTCTCTTTTTTCCTCTGCTTGGTGGTATGTTTGTTGTCAACTTTCAAAACTATTTTCTTTCATATGTGCTTGGTGTAGGGACTGAAAATGCTGATAGTTTGGTGGCAGCTTGTGGATGTTGTCTTTTAATCCATTAAATTCTGTGTGAGAAGTGTTTCCAGATAGTCCAGATGTTTTTGTCTTTTATTCAAACTTTGGTTGTTTTAAGATTATTTTATGTTCAGCTGAGCACTTTCTTTCCTATAGATGGAGAGGGTGAAGGAGATGGAGCAACTGGGAAAAAGAAGAAGAAGAAGAAAAAGAAGAAAGGACGTAGGTATCAAGCACAAAAATACAGACTATGTGAATATTTGGTGTTAAGTGTGTGCAAGTGCTGTTCTTGCAGCTGAAACAAATTTAGGGGTGCAGTTTGTGTTTGTAGGCTAAGTCTGGCCAAATTGTCTTCTTTCTGGTGTCCCTGAATGCCATTGAGGGCATTCACTGGCCTTGAGCATTGGCTAAATAAAGTCATATGAGGGCATTGTGATAAAATGTTGTCTTGGTAGAAGCCCAGATTCTTGTTAAGGGGATCTTAAATAACTTCTGTTTAACTTTTATGGTTGAAATAAGAGGGTTAGTATTTCCAGAGTCCCATGTGTAACACTTTCTTAAATTATACTCAACAGCTAAGGTCCAGACAGATCCACCTTCTATTCCAATATGTGATCTGTTTCCCAGCAATGTATTCCCGAAGGGAGAAGAATGTGAATATCCACCAACACAAGATGGGTGAGTGTTTTAAGCTTAAGAAATAAATGCTTTCATTTTGATGTGCTGAAAAAAATATTAATGTACAACTAAATAGACAAAATGAATAATGTACTTTGAGTTTTGCCCTTTTTTCTTTAACTGGATTATCAAGGAACTCAATGAATACAGGTCTTCAGGCCAGAAATGTTTGTCTTTCCCTACCCTTTAATTAAGGTATAGCCAGTATGAGCAGAGTGGCCATGAGGCAGGGGGCCCTTGAGACCCAGGGTGCCAACAGACTTTCAGAAAAACTTTGTCTGAATTAGAAGTGAGTGAAGGTTTAAAATTCAGGGAGATGAGACAGTATTATGCAGCAGCTTTGTGGCCATTGAGATGCCAACTTTTTGTTACTTATTTTTTGGTAGAGACGTGTCAATCTCTCAATTTAATTTAAAAGCCTACATGGTGTGTTCTGTACTTTGCTTGTCTCTCTTGGAATTAATATGTAGTTATTGTAACCTCACCTGTTTTTGTAACTCATAGTGATGTGGGAATAATGTGCAATTGCACTAAACAAACAACAGCTTCCAGTGGCTCACTGGAACGGAGATCTGCGCCCTTATGTTTTCACAGGCAACTACTATTTCTTTGTGCATTGTTAGAAACTAGGACATACCAACTTGAATGAATTTTCCTGAATTTTTTTTTCCTATGTGAAGTATCATGGAAGGTCATATTTTACCTGGGAGAGACAGGATGCCTGGCATAGAATTAGCTTGAATTGTATGCAAACTTGAATGAAAAGACCAGGTATTACTGAAAACTTTGAAACTTCCCAGGAAATAATGAATTAAAGCTCTGAAAAAATAGTTTAAACCAAAGGGAGAGAGTAGGTAAATATTTGTATGTCTGAAAGCATTGTCTAGTTTTCAATGACTTTTACTTCAGAATGAAATTACTCTGAAATGTTTTTTTAATTGGTTATTTAAAGTCAATGCCTGTTTCTCATAGAATGTAAGTAAAATAAGTAAGAGTCCAGTATCCCCTATAAATTGTGTTCAGATAATATGGTTTCATTTTTATGAGATGAAAATTTGCTTTCAAAGAGGCTTTTTCTTCTTTTTCCATTACTTCACTTTGAGCACAAGGTGTACTCCTGTTTATTTATAAATGACTGCCTTGTTTGCATGCACAAGATCAGCATGCTAATGAAGTGCTTGCACAGGAGAGTTCTGACAGGCTGATCCAGGAGTGACTTTTTAATGTTTAAGAGTTAAGTATTTAACCTGTGCCATGTTCATAATGATTTAAATAAACCAGGAAATTAGATAATAAACAAGTATGTACATAGTTTATTAACAAATAACACTATTTTTATACTTCTAATACATATTCAGCTATTGAAGATTAAGATATTTTCTCTGGTTTAAGTAATAGATATTGAAAAGAAAAAGGACAAAAGCCATAAACAAACCTCCTTTCATAACAGGATTTAAGTGGGACGTCTTTTCTGTACCTGATGTTCTGCTATGGAGGAAGAATATACGCTTCTAAGGAACCTGAAATAGTTTCCTCATGTAATGTGCTTAAGCAAATATGTGCTTAGTTTTCTTCCTAATTTAAATATTCAAATCTTACTATGCTACTTTAGGATTTCCTAATATAAGCCACTACTTAAATTACTAGCTGACATTAATGCCAGGATATTTCGTATTCTGAGTAATTCCTTCATTTTATATATTGGTGGAGCATTTTTGTGCCATGTCTTATTCATGCTGAGGTCAGTGGGGTTTTACCTTTGATTTTTTTAAGAGTTGCACTTCTATTCTTAACTCTTAATGTCATGTGCTTTCTAAAGTTACCTCTCATCAGCCCACAATTGTGTATTCTGTGTGAGAAGTTCAGCTAGAAGTGGGTGTCATTCAAATTTCAGTGTAAAAAAAATAGATAATCAGTGCTTCCATAGACAACAGACTAACAGGTTTAACATTTTTTATCTCCAGTTGTTTGTTTGTTTGTTTTGAAGCTTATGGTTTTTTTACAGACGTGGGAATTTAAAATGATACAGCTGGGAGGGCAGAAAATAAATAAGCAGTATTTCATGATACACCAATTTTCTTAAAGTAGAATTAAGGAATTCTTGACCCTGCCTACTTGTTTCTGACTTTTTGCTGTTACAGAGTCACTGACTGGCTTGTTTCGGAAGGTACCTTGAAGATGAGCTAGTTCCAACCCTCCTGCCATAGGCAGGGACACCTTCCCCAACTTCTCTGGGCAGCCTGTTCCAGTGCCTTAACACCCTCACAGTAAAGGATTTCTCCCTAGCTTCTAATCTAAACCTACCATCTTTCAGTTTATAGCCATTACCCCTTGTCTTGTCACTACATGACCTTGGAAAAAAGCTCTCCCTTTCAGGTTCTGGAAGGTGCTATGAGGTCTCCCCAGAGCCTTCTCTTCTCCAGGCTGCAGGGCCCCACTTATTCTCAGCCTGTCTTCACAGGAGTGGTGCTTACAGCCGTGATCATGTTCATGGCCCTCCTTTGCACTCACTGAAACAGCTCCACATCTTTCTTATCTTGGGGGCCCCAGAGCTGAATGTAGTACTCCAGGTGGGGTCACACAAGAATGGAGTAGAGGGGCAGAATCACCTTCCTTGACCTGCTGGCCACACTGCTTTTGATGCAGCCCAGTGTATGATTTGGCTTTCTGGACTGTGAGTGCACATTGCTAGGTCATGTGGAGCTTCTTGTCCACCAACACCCCCAAACCCTTCTCCTCAGAGCTGCTCTCAATCCATTCTTCATCCAGCCTGTATTTGTGATGGGATTGTCCTGACCCAGGGTGCAGAACCTTGCACTTGGCCTTGTTGAACTTCTTGAGTTTCACACAGGCCCACCTCTCAAGCCTGTAATGGTCCCTTTGAATGGCACCCCTTCCCTCCAGCATGACTGGATTATCTGGGGGAAGAAAATCTGGGGAAATGCTTTTCTGTATTTCTTTGGTCACTATAATCCAAATTACAGTGTGATCCTGTAAAGATTTGTACTGGTGAAAACTGCAGGCTGTGAACTGGAGTGAAAAGCTGGACCAAATGGCTTGGAGCAAGAGTTGAATTTCTTCAGCTGATATGTGACAGGCAACACATTAGGGAGAAAAAAAAAAGCTTGTTAGCTCATGTACCTGTTGGAGGACTTGATGTTTGGCATGAGGCCTTCATCTGACCAACTGATTTTTCATGTGTCCTGAAATGCTTAGGCCCTAGCAGAAATTCTTGTTGCCTCCTTCCTGAGCTCCCAGGTGGCAGTAGTGCAGCTTTTTCAGCAAAATGCTTTGGGTCTGATAAAGTGTTTTTACATGTAGAGGTGGTTCTGTCCCCCAGTTGACTTGTGTGAAGTGACTATATGCTGAAATACAGTAAGACAGAGTGAGGATGGCTTCCTGCCACTTTGCTGGAGTTTGCACTCAAGTCTGTGACAGATGGCAGAGCAGCTGCCCAGACTCTGTCAGCAGTTCTTGCTACCAAGGGGTGTTCGCTGCTGGAATCCAGAACAGTCTGAAAGGATCTTTGAGTCTCTGTCCCCAGTGTTTTTCTGCAGTGCACCTTTTCCATCTTCAATGACTACTGTGCTGGCAGAAGTCCAGTTTTTACAGCACGTTGCTTTCTTTTTTTGGTAGAATTTGCCAGATTGAGGCAAATTGTAAGAGGAGTATGTGTGATGCTTGCTATTGGAGCAAGAAAACTGTTCAGAAAGGTAAATGTGGGGTTTCTGCTTTGCACTTTTATCTGAAAAGAAGCAGAAAGTTCAATGGAAACAAGCAAAAGGGTCTCAAAATATTTTGTACTCTCTGATCATCCTGAGAAAGATTTATGGAATAGCCTGTTATCCTCCTTTATCTTTTCAATGCTTTTGAAATACTCAGTATAGATATATATACTTACAAATTTACATATAAGTATATGTTCTTAGTTCAAAATGCAGCAAAACTCAAGGGCATAGTCTCTTGGTTCACTTGTACCTGTTTTTTGGCTGTAAGGAAAACTCGAAGTGGAGCTAAGTTATGTGTCTATGAAACAGGTAAAAAGCTACACCTTTGGATTTCAAAAACTAATCCCTTACACTCTGTGTACTGAGTTGTTTGCTTAGAATCAACTCATTTGTATTAATTTCAAAATTTGAAAATCAGTGTATTTCAACATCTTTGGTTCATCTTGTCCACTACCCATTTTCTTTGAAGACCCACCCGCCAGCACGTGTAGCTGTGTATTGTTCTTAGTAGCTTTTGTCTTGCATAGCATGTACAGAGTTCTTTGAGTCATCACTAGGGTTTTTTGCACTATTATGTGGCTGCAGCTTCACCATTTGAAGGGTTATCTCTACTTTGTAGTCAGAGTAGTCTTCTAGCTAAGTTCTGGCAGTTGTTGGAGTACTTAAACTATGTTTTTGTTTGTTTGCTTTCATGGAACCTTAGTTGCGTAGGATTTTTGCATCATACAAAATATATTCAAAGCTATTCTTATACTTAATCCTGTATTAAAAGATATTTGTGTATTTCTTCTATGAACCTACCAAAGAGCCAGAATGAGTGGTGCTCTCCCATAACAAATGTCAATTCACCATCCAGCCCATTTAGAAAGTAACATCCTGGCATGTGTCATACTTACCATGCACTGTGTTAGGTGTTATTACCTAAATATTCTTGAGTGTGAATGAAAATAATACTGGAACTGCAAGCTCTTAAATTTTGAAGATGCTTATTGCCTGTGTCAGCAGCAGTTTCTGGACCAAGCAGCCACACTACAGTGCTGAGGTTCGTCTCTATACAGGAACAACACTGTCTGAATGAATAAGATTGTGAAAAAAATAAACCTTTTGCATGAGTAGAGCCTGTTGCAGTTTTTTGCCCTGCTAAACTTAAGGTGGAATTGCAGGCATTAATATGAATTTTATACACCTGTTCTATGTCTTTGAAAACTTAGGCATCCTTCAAGCACCCTGCTTGTCTGGGCCTTTGGTAGGATGTTACTGCCTTTCACAGCTGCTAGTCTGTGGTACTGATAGATTTTTATTTTTTTTTAATAGGCTTCCTTTATTCTGAAAATTGTATAAATCAGGATCTTTTCTTACGCAGGGGAATGCAGACGTGACTGGTTAATAAACACTTTGCAGGCTTTAGACAAAAGTTGTAATGACTGCTGTGATTATAGGAACTTGTTTGAAACATTTCCTTTATTTTCAAGGCGAACTGCTGCTTGGAGAACAACTAGTGAAGAAAAGAAAGCACTAGACCAAGCCAGTGAAGAAATCTGGAATGATTTTCGGGAGGCTGCAGAGGCACACAGACAAGTGAGGAAATACGTTATGAGCTGGATAAAACCTGGAATGACAATGATAGAAATCTGGTGAGGACATACATCTTCTAGAGGATCTGTGCTGTAGATTTTTCTTAATTTTCCAGAAGGGGAGAGATTTAGTCTCAGTTCTGTGTGCTTTATTCACTGTGTAATGAGTGTTGGGGAGATTTGTGTTTGAAGTACACAACCAGTGTTGCCAATTATTTCCTTTAAGTTTCCTCTTGCATTTTTAGCTTATGCAGCTTTACAGGGCCTGGATTATACGGGATTTTAAACTAAGCTTTCCATGATGTTCACGTACTTTGATTATATGCTTCATTTAGATTTCAGCACCTTTGCTACTCTGCAGCGGTGCTGGGAGAAGCAGCAATAGCAGCACTGCTGCTGCTGCTTGCCAGAATTATCATGAAATGCCATGTGGACAGTGAGGTGCAGTCTGTGCTGGGGACTGGGCAAAGAGGCATAAAACCAGCATGGCTGTGTATTCAGTCCAGGGCAGGAAGGTTTGGACCATGTTTAGTCTTTGTTGACTGACTGATGTTTCTGGTGGAAACACAGTGGGGTTTTTTATTATTCTCAGTTAGTAAGAAATAACTGAGCAAATGGATTCAGATGAACATGAATTTGATTAAGTTTTAAGAAAGAATTAGCCTGGACTGATTTTTGTGACTCTTCCAACTATTACTTTTTCTGTCCTTCAGTTTATCTAGATTGAATGTCTACTGTCCAAGTTCTGCACTGATCCAGAACAGTTTAGCTTCCAAAATCAGGTGCTTTCAGCCTGATGTGACTGAGGACTGTGCTGACAAGAGTAGGATAGTAAGAAAGCTAATGAGAGCTGATCCCCAAGGTAACTGTGCAAGGATAAGAGAAAGACATAAAATGCCGTGAGAGAAAGTAGAAGAAAGGCAGCTCACTAGTCTGGGTGAAACAAATCTGTCTTAGTGAATTATACAGTTTGGCTGTTCTAAGCAGTCATTTTCTCAAAACATGACTATTCTTCCTCATGTACCTCAGACTATGGGGCCTTGCTGATTAAAATACACTCTCTTTTTTCATATTTCTCTGGCTTTCTTAAAATCACAGTTTGGTGCACTGCAGTGAGCTGCAGTTTACCTCATTCACTGACACTGAAGGAGACTGCACCGTTGAATGTGTATTTGTGGATTTGCAGTAGCTAGCATCTTGAGATTAGACACAACCAAAAAACAAATGCTAGTCTCACGAGGTTTTATTTTATCATAGTTACCACTCAATTTTTTTAAAAAGGTCCTTTTATAATCAAAGGTTTTTTTAATAAATAAGAGGCTTTACCTCCTTTTTCCCACCTCCTCTTAAATCACAGTAATTGTAAATAATGCATTTAATTTGCCTAAACTTTGGTTGTCTAACCTCTGCTGTTCAGTAAGGATGGGTTAAATGTAGCTTGTAAGGATAAATATTTTAAACTTAAATTAAAAACAACAGAGAAGGACTCATTTTTGCCCAAGAAAGGGTAGAGGGAACAACACAAAGAACTGGAAATTGTGTTGTGCCTATGTTTTTCAGCCAAGGGTTGTCTGTCTACTTAGCATACAAATAGTTTGATTTGACATAAAAACATTTGCTTTAATATTTTTCTGAGGTTTTGTTCTTGCATTGATTTATTTGAAGTCATCTTAAGAAATACTAATGAAAGTGTCCTCTTTTTTGTTTTTTTCTTCTCCCTCCCCTCTGCCTTTCAGTGAAAAACTAGAAGACTGCTCACGTAAGCTGATAAAGGAAAATGGTTTAAATGCAGGTCTTGCATTTCCTACGGGGTGTTCTCTGAATAATTGTGCTGCCCACTACACTCCCAATGCTGGAGATCCAACAGTCCTGCAATACAATGATATTTGCAAAATAGATTTTGGAACACATATTAGTGGTTAGTTTTCATTTATTAATTAAAACTTTGAGAATGTTCTTCAATGCAAATACTATGAAGCTAACTAACTTCTGCTGATTTTAGGTCGTATTATTGACTGTGCTTTTACAGTCACATTCAATCCAAAATATGACAGACTATTACAAGCTGTAAAGGATGCCACAAATACTGGAATAAAGGTATGATCCTTACGTAAGTAATTTACAAAGTCTTTTCCGGTAAATGTTGTGTTTATTTTCCATTTATATTTGCATTTATTTTCAGTGTGCTGGAATAGATGTACGTCTCTGTGATGTGGGAGAGGCCATACAAGAAGTTATGGAGTCTTATGAAGTTGAAATTGATGGCAAAACATACCAAGGCAAGTTATTTTCTTCATACAGGGATAATTGTTTTAGAAGTGTGTACCTGTATATAGATTTGTATAAATATTGATTTCAACATAGGATATTGAAAAGACTTTTCTGCTAGAAGTATGGTATGAGTCTTGCATAAATACATGTTTACGGCTGGCTTGCCTTTCCTTTGGAGAAATGTTCTTGGCTTATACTTCCAAGTATTGTATCTCTAACAGATAAGATGAATGCTAAACAACAGTTTTGAACTGTACGGATAACTTGATACTTGCTGTTTGGCTTTATTAATAAGCCTTTATTACTGTTGGAGTTCCTGCTCTTCAATAATGAAGCCTTGCTAAAGCTTACAAAACTGACTTGTGTCTTGGCTGGTGTTTGTACAAGATACGTGGTTAGTTCTGTGTTTGGTTCCTCTGCAGTATGATGACTTTTTACACTTTTAATATGGGATAACAGGCCAAATTGCCTTAAAGGGTTTACCATTTGTTAGGAAATTGCCTGTAATATTAATGTTCTCTTCCAAAGTGAAGCCAATCCGCAATTTGAATGGACACTCCATTGGGCCATATAGGATACATGCAGGAAAAACAGTACCCATTGTGAAAGGAGGAGAAGCCACAAGAATGGAGGTAAGTTGAGTTCTTTATTCCTTCTGTTAAATTTCCCCAGTATCATTGCAAGATTAGTATTTCTGTGCCCTTTTGATTTGTAGTTTTTGTGATTCTGGTGAATAATTGCAGTGGAATAACTACTGTACTGTGTAATGCTCCTGTACAGGAATAGTTCTTTCTCCGTGGCTTCTTCATTTTTGCCCTGGAGTGTTCAGGTATCTAACACTTGCTGAAACTGAAGCCTTGGAAGACTGCTATTTAAAAAACAAACCACCAAACAAACCAAAAGAAACCCACCACTGTTGAAATCTGAATGCCATAATAATACTTACTGAAACTCCTGCATATTTATTTCTCAGCGTGTATATGCTGTTAAATTGAGTGTTGGAATGTTGCATTTAGGAACATGGAAAAGGACAGAAATTCATATTTAGGGGTGAACTGGAATTCAGGAAATCAAGGTTTTCCTGAATTACTTGCAGGTCATTCATACTCCTTGTTTGTTTCTTCTGTAATGAAATCTTCTCTCACTCAGGTGATTCTTGATAAATACATCTGTAGTGTAGTTTTGGATAACTTTTTGTGAGTACTGTTAGATATAGTATTTTTCTTGAAAAGCTTCCAATGTAGTTTTTTCTCTGCAGATACAAAGTAATTAAGTGTATTTGTAGTTAATGTGAGAGGCTAGTTCAAAGATGTTGTTTGGATAGTGTTCTGGAGCAGGGGAAGGGCAATCAATGGCTGTACATGATGTGACAAAGTACCAGTTGGGAAGGCAGTATTCAAACATGGAACCTAAGATTTAGCCATCATTTTCACTGAAGCTCTTGTTCTAATGAGATAAGATTTAAAAGACAGGTGATGAAGCAAGAAACTTTTAATTTTATTCTAAGCCTCATCACTAATGATCACCAGTAAGTCTGTCAGGATAGGTAAGACTTGTAAGAACTGAATAGGCACAGGTGTGGTCTGGACAGGATTGTTTTTTGAGGTAGGCTCACTCTTATCGCCCAAAACTTGTATCATAGTTGTTGACCTACGATGCGCACAAAGAGACAAAGTTTTAACTATCTTAACTATAAGACTGTGCAAAGGGATTAAGAGTATTGGAAAAGGAAAATAGAAAAACTTGTGTGTTCTTCTTAGTTTGACTTAGTTAATTGCTTGGTTTTGAGGAGAAGACATTTTTTAATTTCTTCAGCTTCTGTAGGTTACTTAGGACACAATCCTACATCATTAAATACAGTGAGTTTGACAATGAAGAATGTGGAGCATAGCCAAAGTCTTGCTGTACTGCACTAATTATAGTATCAAACTGCAATCCAGGGAGTTTTTTGTGACTAACAGAGTCTCTGATGATCCTTATTCAGAATAAGTGGGTTTTAAATTAATCTTGTGGCGGCGTTGTATGGCACTTTTTGAGGATTGGTGTTTTTTTAATGAGTCAGTTGAATATTCAGGGACATCTTCAAGGGTTTGTCTTGAATTTGAAGCCTGTGTTACTGCTTTTCATATGGCTTCTTATTTTGGGCTGGTGACTTTAAAAGTAGCTTAATAAAATAAACAATGCAACTCATAGTGTCTGTCAGTGTTTGATGCCTGGCTTGTTAAGTCGCTATCACAGTCCTGGTATTAAGGATGTGTAAATGCACTTGGGCAGAAATGAGTTTGTATAATGGCATTTCAGTATGTTCTTGGCTAGAATTTTGATAATGCCCTTGCAGATATATATCACCTTCATTTCTTGAAGAAATTCATCTTGTGGAATGGAAATGAGCAGGTTAAGGGTATATACTAGCACCTCTTACCAGAAAATTCTTGCAGAAATTGGGCAGAAAGTTCATCAGTGCAGTAAGTGTCTGTAATCAACATCTATTTGCTATGTCTAAACTATACATTTCCTAGGACTTATATCTGAAAAACACAGAAAGAAGTACTTCCAGTTAGCAAATGTAGTTACTTAGCTATGTTAGATGTATGCCTTGACAATGTTTTGACTGCAAGGACTTTGAGAAATTGTGACTAGAAACATGCTGATGCTTCTGACTTGAAATAAAATCCTACTAATGTAAATAGTTGATGATTTGGAGATACCTGTAACTCAAATGTGTGAAATCTCCATGCTAAATTTTTTTCTACATTGATTTGACGATTGAGTGTATTTACATTTAATTACTTGTATTCAGAAATGTAATACTGAGATGTTGTATCAGAATGACACAATGTCACATCTTCATATTGCAACATGTTCCTTTTTTCTCTCCTTAGGAAGGTGAAGTGTATGCTATAGAAACCTTTGGTAGCACAGGAAAAGGCGTTGTTCATGATGATATGGAGTGTTCTCATTATATGAAGAACTTTGATGTCGGGCATGTGCCAATAAGGTTGGATTTTGTTGGTGTATTTTGATAATGCTATCACCCCCTTGAGATTCAAATTTGATACAATGCATGTTCTTCACTAATTAACAAGACTGTCAGAGGACTCAAAGGGCAGTACTAGCAGTATTGTTACAAAATACACTCTGGTGGTTAACGTGGAACAATACAGAATTATTTCCAAGAAACTGAATATGGAGAAAATATGTTTTCAGAATTTTATATTGTTTTTTAACAATCTTCCTAGTATTATTTTTTTCATGATTAGTAATATATAGATTATATTTGTGTATTCACCTGTGTATTAAATGTATAGTGGGTTTTCTTAGTCAATATCTGTGCTGTGGTTGTGTGCCACAATCTTTGTCTTACTGCTGTTCCAAGAATCTATTAAGTTATTTGTGCCGTCTGTTTCATTTTATGGATATTTTGAGAGTTTTGAGGTTTTGTTTTAGTGCATTGCTGTAAAATGAAGAAATTCCTCATTTTTAGTTTCACTGGGTTTGCATTTTGGCATTTCTAGGAGTGCAACGTATTTTCTGAAACAAAGACTACTCTGGTCAGAAACATAGCAGGCAGACATGCTTTTCCATAGCACATACTAGGAATGTGAGAGAGAATGGGAAGAATTAGACTAAAGATCACAAAGGAACTGCTTGACTGCAACTAAGCTTAGTTCTTAGAAGATCTATAAATATATATTTTTATGCCTGTATATTGTAACAATTATGAATAAAAAGCTTACTGAGTATTTGACTTCAGAAGTGAAAACTCAGCATTTTAAACCACCAAGTTTCTGCCAAAACTAGTTCAGATTACTGACCACTATGGATCAGGAAGAATTCTGTTTTTCTTTATAAAATGAAATGTCCTTTTATTTTTTAAGAGAAAGATTTCTGTCCCTATGTTTAGTTTAGCCTGCAGATAGGTTCACAATCTGTTTTGAAGGATATCTATTTGCAGGAGGAGTGTGCACTTTATTTTCTAAAGAGAACATGTGATTGATGTAGAAAGACATCCCAAGTCTAGGCAGTCTGAAAAGACTTAGCAATATAACCTTATTCTTAGTTGGCGTGGTTTATTTCTGTAGTGAATGCATGCTGGTGATACCTCTTTCTTCCCCAACACATTGTTTGGTTTTTTCCCTTCAAGGCTTCCAAGAGCGAAACACTTGCTAAATGTTATTAATGAAAACTTTGGTACTCTTGCCTTCTGCCGCCGGTGGCTGGATCGCCTGGGGGAGAGCAAATACCTGATGGCTCTGAAGAACCTGTGCGACCTGGGCATCGTGGATCCGTACCCGCCCCTGTGCGACATCAAGGGCTCCTACACGGCGCAGTTCGAGCACACCATCCTGCTGCGCCCCACCTGCAAGGAGGTCGTCAGCAGGGGAGACGACTACTAACTCAGAGCCACCTCAGCACCTTTATACTCCAGGCTTTCTTGGAACATACTGTACCAGAATTAATTCGCAACACATTGTCTGTTTTAACAGTGGACTGATGTTAATACTTTCCGTATTTGGAAAGGGAGGAATTTAATCTAAGGCAAGTCTTCTAATTGTAACTAACCATGGAAAAAGCTTTCAGGCCTTTAGAAATATTTCAAAAGTTACTTATTTTTTCTGTTCAGGGAAATACGTGCTATAAAGCTCAATTTTTAGTTTGGAATGAGTTATACATTTTGTTCTGAACATTTATGATAAAAGATGCTTTTCAAATATTTATATGACCATATTCCTACTTGAATGCTTTGAATGACTACACCTGATTTCTGTGCCCCAGTCCTCTATGATATTGCCTTTTAAACTTCCTGGAATCCATTTTGTAAAAAATAAAGATAAATTTTCAAATCTGAAAATATATATACTTTTTAGAAGTCTGGTTACGATTCTGGTCAGAAGTCCACTGGGAAACTGCTCTATTAAATATTTTACAAACTTGATTTGCCATTTCTTGTCTTGAAACTGGACCTTGTTTTACCCTTCATATGAACCTTGGCCTTTCATGCTTGTTTAAATAGTCTTGTCAGTGCTGGGATACAGGGCAAGAAGTCATCAACACTTCACATGACAAAATGTGACAACTACAGTAAAGGTGTGTGGTAAAGGTTTTGAGTGTGCTAGTCTTTAGTTTAGACTTCAGCTGTATTAGAACATGTCACATGCAGCTGGTGGTCTCTGCTGCTGGTGGCATCAACATGCAGCTTTGGGCTGAAGTCAACTCAGTTTTAGTGTATGTGCCTACATAATCTTTGCCATTGGCATACCCTCTTGCACAGAGTCAAATTTCATGTAATTGGGGTAAAATTTCATGTGATTTCCTGTCTTTTTAAAGTTCACATTTGATTGCACAAGTGGTGGGGACAAGGAAAACTATTTATTTTTGAATGTTAAAAGTTACTTCATGCAGGCAAAATAATCTGGAGTGTTTGATGTTTTCTTGATGTAAAAAGTCATCATCAGACTTCCTGCTGCAGTGAAATCTGACTGTTGAATCTCATTTGTAAAGGTAAACTAAATCCCATGGCTCTGCAGGCCTATATGCAATATGTCTTCCAATGCTGTATCTTTACCTCATTACTTGCATATTAAAATTTACAATAGTTACTTGTGATAAAAATGACAGGTCTGTTAATAGGTCAGTAACAGTGCCTTAAACATAAGTGCTTAGAAAACAGACACTTCACCTGCTCTTTTATAGTCACAGCCTGTCTATAGAAGAGTTCATATTAACTTAAAAATATCAGTTATTTTTTCCTCTGTCTATGTGAGCTGCAATTTAAAGGGGATCAGTGTCATGTACTGCCTACAGTTTAAAAATAATAGATGCTGGTGGGGCTTTTACCCCAATTACAAGTATTGTTTGAACTCAGTACTGTTTAAACTTGCAGAAATGGATGAAATGGGATACTGAAATGTGTATTTCTGCTGTTGCTGTTTGGGAATCTTGGCATCCCAGCAATGAATTTTAATTTATGCAGCTGTGTGGTTATGTGTGTCTCAGCTTCCCAAGAAACAGTAGCTAAGTGTGGGTGCTTGTGCATTGCAGAGTGAAAGCTGGCACTTGAAAGAATCTCTGGTGAGTGGAGTTGCTGGGTACATTGCTCCTGCTATTTTTATTTATGCCAACAAGACCATACTTTTCTGCACTTCTCGATGTGACATGAGCAGGTTCTTGCAGCCTGGCTGGCTTCCAGCTCACCTATTTTTGTACAAAGTCCACTAGAAACAAGACAAATACGTTTTAGTTCTTGCCTGCTTACTGGCAATTTCCAGACTTTTCTCTCTTTAGTAGTAGCTCAGTGGGACTTGGTATTGTTTCTACAGCTTAAGGCTTTCTTAACTTCACTGATAGTAACTTCAAAAACATTTGGTTTTACAGATCAATTATGTGTTTTCTTCCCTTTGTTTTTTGGGTTTTTTACCTGGATATAGTAGACCCGGACTAGGAGAGCTAGTTTGGACTATGGCCTCTTTTTAATTTGCTGGCTGTTTGTTAGTTCACACGTAGAGGCTGATAATCATGTGTAACAAGTTGAAGTCTAAATGACTCAGAAAAATACTTGCAGAGCATGATGATTATTGCCCATAAATTTAACTGGGTGTATGTGCATACAAGCGTCGTGTGCTGCTGGCCTTCTTGCATCTTCCTGCCTGGCAGTACAAAAGGCAAACCCTATTTATACCTCCTTAAAAGAAATAAATTTCCTACTGCTCTCACGCTCTTCAGGCTGCCTTTTCCTGCTGCTGTAAGTGTTAAAAGTCCTGGCCATGCTGTCTGGTAAGTGAACCATGCCCTCATCACTTGATGAAATCAAAAGTTTACCAAAAGACTTTTGAGCCAGATGTTGAAGTCTGTTTTCAAATACCCAGAAGATGGGGTCATCTTGTTTCTTGTACATACATTAGAGTATGTACAGTTGACCTTGAGTGATGTGTCCTTTTGATGAAGGCATGGCTTAAGATTTTCCTAATTTTAGACTCAACTACCATGCTTCTCCTCTTAGATGTGGGTAAGACAGGGCTGGTGGGTACAGCAAACACAGCCAGGTGAGTATAATCACAGCATTTCAAAGAGGAGGCTTAAATAGGGCATGTGGGGAGGCAAATGGAATTCCTGTTCTAGCAAGGAAACTGCTGCTGTGTCTTTCTATGTGGTTGTGTCATGTTCCCTTCAGTGTATCAAAATACTACTTGTATTTCAGAACAGTACAAAACCACAGTAAGATGGTATGCAAACTTAATGATGGGATGTGTAAACATAACTGGAATTTGTTAATTTGATTTTTACAGCTGGTGTTTGCGGAGATAGACGAATTTTGCCAAATCCTACTTTCTTCCAAAAAAAGAGAGTAAGGCTTTTGATTGTTAGTAATTTCCCAGGATTATGCACTGTTGGTACTTGGCTTCCTGTGGAACATCAGTCAGCTGTCCAGAATGGGAGGTGAGCAGTATATTTTCCTCAGTCCAAATGCTTTCACAAACGTGTGTTTAGAGATAAAGACCATCTTATGTAGCTTGAGAAAAGCATGAGAGCTTTGAGAAAAGCATGGCCTGCTTTGAAGCAGGTTATAGTTACTTTTTTCTGCAAGGATTCAAGAAGCTTTTCTGGTTTTATAATTTTGAATGTTTCAGTATTTTTGAAGTAAAAGAAAAACCAGACAACTCTGCTGTGACTCTTTTATAATTTTTGACTTGTGTTTTTGCCATGACAGGCACCCAGCTCTTATAACTTAAAGTCATACTCATTTTAGCTTTGCTTTGCATTTTTACTGATGCTTACGTCTCCCTTCTTTTACAAAGGTACAGGGTTCTAGGAAAAAACCCGAAAGCTGTGTAGGCTAGTCAGCAGTTCAGATGAACAATAAATTTTTCACCTAGTTGTTTTGGAAGTGCCTGTGTCCCCAGTTTTTGAAACTACAATTTATTTTTTCTTTCAGCAAGGCTAAATCCCTGAATCCCTTAAATGGGAGAGGGCTCTGTAGAAGCCTTCTCTACTACTAGAGAAAAGTGAAGGCATGTGCTGTCAGGATGCATAAATCAATTACCACCTGGGACTGGAAACTGTTTCTATTTTTCAGTTTAAAGAGAGGCTGCTTTGGCCTGTGTGCTGCATCCCTGTGACCTCAGCAAGTTTGCAGATGACACAAAAGCCGCAGGAGTGGCTGGTAGGCCAGCTGGGGGCACTGCCACATAAGGGGAGCAGGATAGGCCCAGGAAGTGAGACAAGAGGAATCTCACGCAGCTCTACAAAGGGAATCGCCACTCCTGCTCCTGGGCAGGAATCACAGGCCGGGTGGGAAGCAGCTGCCCCGAGGACCTGGGATAGAAGCTGTCAATGAACCAGTAACATGCCCTTATGGCAAGGGAGGCCAACAGCCTTAATCTGGTTAAAGGGCACAGAGCTACTACCTGAACTAGTTAAGTATTAAGAACTGAAGCAGAAGCTGTGGAGAAGAGCACCTGAATTAGCTCATCTTTGTGGTGGACTGCACTAATCATCTCTACCCTCCCCACTGCCTTGATTAGGACGACTAGGACTCTTTCTCCTCTTCTCTTGTCCTACCCAGGAGGAGCAATGGAAGAAAGCTGGATTTGCTTTTGCAGAGCTAAAGATGTCTTTCAGAGAAAGACTTGAGACTTAGCAATCTTTGCTGCAATGCAGGGGAATAGCTGGAAGCACAGCCTACGCAATCTTTCTGGTAAAGATGGCAGTGTAAGATTCCTTCTAAGGGACTTAAGTATGTGCTTAATAGTGAAGATTGAGACTAATTAACTCTCACACCCAAGTTGCTCTCTACATACCCAAAGACAGACTCTTCTGTTAATGCTTGAGTCTCTGAAGACCCCTATGGATCTCCTAAGAGATGTGCTTGGAGGAAGAAAAAGTATCAGAAGCCTAAAAGGCAAATTTTCCGAACTACCTGTAAGTAGAAAAAGGTGTTTAAATTACATGCAGTTCCTCACCAGCCAGGACAGCAGAGGAAAGTATTTGAAAGACTGAACAGCCATAACAAGTACATTTGTCAGATCACTCACTTGAGCACATGGCTTTTGGCTAAAAAAAGAAAAAAGGAAAAAAATCCAAAACAAAACCACAAAAAACCCAACCAACCAAAAAATTCCTCAAACCAACACATGAACTGTTTTGCACACTTAATTAGGATGAGCACAAGACCAAGAAGTTTGAGATCTGAGGCTGCTATGTGCTTGCTATAATATGGCATCTTTCAGAAACAGAAATGGTAGCAAAACCAGCTGTTAAATCACTGACAGATGGCCAAAGCAGTTGTATAGTTAACACCTTAACTCCTGTTAGACAAAATCTAAAAATAATTTTTAAAAATGTAATGATAATGTAGGAATTGATTCCAGTACACACGCGCTTTTCTGTCCATATCAAGGCATTTTATTGAGGTATAAACTTCACAGAAGATGAGGTAACAATTTGCATAGGTCTTACACAAAATAACTTCACTATTAAAATTTAATTGGCATTAACTACTGTATGTGGAGGATTGATAATTCCTGCTTGTTAAATTCTCCTCACTGCACAGTTCTGTTAATGCTAGTGGTAGGACCATGTAGTATAAGGTACAGCAGTTGTGGGTAATGAAACCAGACTGAGAATACTTTCATGCAAACATTGCAGCTGCTTTTCATCAGCTGTTTGTTCAGGGATGACTGAGACAGACAATGCTTGCTGCAGCTTAAAGTAAGCTGGTCCAATTCAAGAAAAGGGATGCTAATGTTCTTGTAGCAATGGCAGTGGGGTGAGTGAGTGTGGTTTTATTGTTGTGGGGGGTTAGTGAGTTTTTTACTTGTTTGTTTAAGAAAACTTTTAAAATTTTTGGAATAAAAAAGCCCCTGGTTGTTAAATTACTTTGAATTTGGCACTTGAGTTTTAAGTTGTCAGGTTTGTTAAGGCTAAAACATGCAAGTCTTGATAAAGATACATTCTTGTGTTATTAAACGCTCCTCTTACATACTTACATGAAAATAACTTCATGCTCTATTTCCTCAAGTTCAGATTTTAAGAAATTCTATCAGTGTATCTTTAGTATAGCCATTCAAGCTTGCAAAATAATTTCACAGAAAGTTGCCTACAAAAAATGCAGTTACTATCTGACATGTTTTAACATTCCTTGCTGGTCAATGTCAGTATTCTAAGACCTAGTAGCAATTCCTGCAAGACAGTAAGAATCACGGTATCATTAGAACTATACTATAAAATGTACACAAGAATATACAGAAAATTAACCAGACAAATATCAGTTGCCCATTGAAGTAAATTTTCTAAACCAATTCAAAAATATTATCAAAATACAAAACCAGCTTAAAAAAATAGCCTGAGGTAAAAGTTAAATGCACATAGCAATCTCTTCCTTAAAAAAATAGCTGTATTGAAATTCTAGGTACTTTGAAAGTTACTTATTGTCAATAAAAACTTTTGCTAACCATTGTAAAGAGTACTTCAACTAATACAAAACTATATAAACATTGAAAAAGTACAATACTGTACTTCCTTTTAAAAATACATAGTTACGACAATTTAAACCTTTACCATACACACAGTTAACTAGCTTTGGATTAGCTGCTACTGTTGTCCATGGAACAGCCAGCTAATTCTGTGTGCTGCTGACTTTCAGCTGTGCTAGGACAAGGGACTCTACCATGCCCATTTGCCTGAGTAAGTCGTTGGCTGTAAAACAAAATGTAGGCTTGAGCCTTGCATACTTCTTCCATAGTGCACATGTTGAGTTTCGAATCATTGCAGTGTACCCAAAATCCTACAGTAAGAAAATATACCAGAAAAAAAAGTCATCAGGACACTGATTTTAAGTAATTGCATCATATTTAATTAATTAGTGTTTGGTCCCATTTAATGAGTTGTGTACAAACAGTAAACTGTTTCAGTTGATCTGGTTTATTTACCTCAATGTTTTAAAAGCCCAGCTTCACTTCCTCAGATTTACAAGGGAGTTTATAGCTAGAACACATTTAACAAGGCAATACAAAAACTGAACTGTTGGTCTACAGAGCTGCACTTCTCATTTAAGGAGATCAGGTACAACTGATTCCCTTTTGCTTTTGAGAAAAGACACTCTTTGTATCAGTTTGGAATTAGGAACATCCCTTTCTCCCTCACTGCTCATTTCCCAGCTGGTTCCTACCTCCTTCAGAATTGTAGCAGTAGGCAGTGTAGTGCCCTGAGCCAAATCCTTTCCCATGATGCATCACCACAGCGGACAAGTCGTAGATGAAGCAGTCAGGCAGGAGAGACTTGAGGGATTCCCTGCAGCAATAAGGCTCCATGTTTAGCATTTGATCAAAACTAACATGTACACCAATCTTCTCACGGTGATTGCGTCCTGACCACCTGGAAAGTTAAATCAAATGAAAACTCATGTTTTACAGAAGGAAAGAGCACAGCATTCTGAATTATGTTTGAACATAACATAATATTTTCACTATTATTCTGTGCACAAAATAAAAATGCTAGGGTTTGTTTTTTTTTTCTAAGCTTCCTCTTTCACTTCTTTATTTCAAGGCCTTTTAAATATGTCTATGGTACCTACTGTTCTCATCTTCTGAAACATCTATCTTAAGACCTGTGCAGTGGTGAGTAGGAAGTATTTCCCACCTGTTATACCTCTTTGGTATTTCTCATTTATTCTATCTCATTTTCAGTTTCCTTTGTACGAGGGACAGACAGTACTGATGTTGGGCCATGAGTTCACAGAGATGCAGTGTCCACTTCCCTACTCTGAGGCTAAATGTATTTGGATATAGGAAGGTTATCTGAGACTTCCACTGAATACACTCCAGCTTTGTGTATTAGTGATTATGAGCATCCTACTCTACCACAAGATTATTTTTTACCAATAGAGTTCAGAGCAAGGTTAGTAGGTTTTGACTGAAAACAAGGATAAAATAATTTTGGTACCAAAGTAGCAAGTATCTGAAATCCAAGAAGTTAAAAGTTAAAGCTTAAACTTATAACATATCTTACTGATGTTTCAAGTGAACAAGAAAAAGAAGCTTCTAGTAACTATTTCTCACCATACTAGTAAAGGGAAATGAAACCGATGCTGAAAAACATTGATCCTAAGCAATGGTAGAGCATGACTGAATCTGTCAGTTTGCAACAGTTTTTGTTGTGGTACTACTTACCTAAACCGTTTAAGGTGTAATCTGAGAACCTGAGGTAGTCGACACACCATAAGCTGCTTCTGAGCTTCTGTGAGTATAACTGGTTTAGAAGAAAACTTCCTTCGTTTTGCTGAGGTCAAACACACAGTTACACAAAACAAATCTTGGTAACAGCCTTGTATTTCAGTCTAAGATTTATCCACAGAATTTGTGTGGACCTAAATATTTGTGGTACATGCCTCCATAAAAAGGATATGCTCTGAGAGCCGTTTTGCAATGATTATTTTACAATGCAAGTAAAAAATACTTATGGTCACTTACATTAGTCACCTTAATTTAAAAAGGTGATGGCTTCTTCAGCTGGGAGTACTAGAAACCCCATTAGTGTGTCATGAGACTGTATCTAAATGAAGCATCACACTTCAAAACATCTTTTGAACAATTTAATCTTCTAGAGGGCAAGTAACAGCTGTCAAGTGACCACACCAGGACATAGGAAGAAGGTCTTTGTTTGCAACATACTTTTAAGACTTCTATACTTGCACTGTCAGTTCATATTTTACACAGAGAACATATGCATGAGTACATACTGCCTTTACTCACTGTTGCACTGATCACATGCATATATCTTTCCTTCCAAAGCTTCAGTTTCTGTAAACTTGGCCAGCATCTCTGTCAGCAGACATGGATACTGAGACGACATCTCCTTGCCATTGCAGTGATACCTCTCGGGAAACTCCAGGGACAGGTCCCAGAAAGGTTCTATGGTATTTGATTTATTGTCACAGGCAAGACATGTAACCTGTAAAAAAGATATTTCACCAGCTGCTTACACTCAAAAATGTACTTTGCTAAACATGTACCATAACACAGCTCTAAAAGAGATTCTTTTTCCTAGAGATAACCAAGGGTAACCAAAGACAAGACAAAGTCATTTAACAACAGAGATGATACGCCTAATTTCTTTTCTCTGAAGCAGCATGTCCAAAACTGTTACCACAAACAAGTAATTGTTCTTATGTTTTACTGAGAAACAAAAACAATGTCAAAATGTTCTGTCTGGGACTGTCCAAAAGAAAGCAGCTGGTGAAGTCTCAGCAGTCTTTTCTCCAAAAGGAAAATTTACATGAGAAATTATAATATAGGTTAATTTAAAAATAAAGAAAAATAAATCAAAACCACACACACACACGCAAAAGAAAAAAAAAAAAAAGGAACAGCTGGGGATTTTAAAGTCATATCCTTCTTACTTTGTAAGTCTTCCAGGGAAGCCTGGATTAGGAAGCACACTTCTTCAAAGAAAAATTAACAGGTAAAAATAATTTATTTCTTCTTTCAGTAAGTGGATCCATCGTCACACTAGGGAAAGGACAAGCAGTAAGACAACATAAATAAAATGTAAAGAAATGAAGTGAGTCAACCTGGAAAATGCAGATACTACAGCAGGAGACAATTAATTTATTATAACATTCAATACTTAGGAAAATAAGTTAAAAGCAGTAGCTCGTCTAAGCTGGAAAGACAACACATCAGGTGTTGCATGCTTCCTATTTAGGAAAATACCACATGTTGTTTGGAACAACTAATGCAAAGACACAGTAATAAAGGAAATGAAAATTCATGTGCCATCCAAAGGTTGTTACTTCACAGGGACCCCTTTATACCGCTGCTGTTCTACATAAATTCGGTGTAGTTCCCTTCAGTTTGGTTAGTGAGCCTATACAAGTGTGAAAGTACACTCGGTTTTGTTCAGATGCTCCTTTGTTTTCCTCTGAAGGTTTGCTGTCAAGTAATTATTCCCTCTTGCTTTGGTATTTCATGATCATTTATATACAGTCACCTCATGGTATCTTCCCCCTAGGTGTTGTTGTAACTGCACTCAGTAGCTGCAACAGCTTATACTTCATCTCTGCATTAGCCACCTAGTGCACGTGTGGATTTGTGTCCCAGCATGAACATTCAGCAGTGCAGTTAGGACAGCTGTTAACTGCTTTAAATTCTAAGACGAAAATGCCACTGCCTTGTTCTTAGAAAATAAAACTTCAAACTTACATGGCAGAAAAAAGATTCTTCTATTTTAATTTACACTGTCAGGAGTGTCTTTTGCAAGTGCTAACATCTGGCAATGTTTCAAAGCCACAAATTATTAGTAATTCAGAGCTGAAATCTAGACATGGGAGACAAAATGGTATGTTTGGCCACAGTTCAATCACACTCCAGCTTAAATCCAGAATGACTAATAAATTTCTGATGTACAAATGGGTAATTTTGTTGGGCCAAATGTTTATTTAATTGATGAGTTACGTAAGAATTTGTTGTGCATGAATGCACACTTAAGATTAAGGAGCTCAGGATGTAGAACACGTGACTTCAATACAGATAATTTTAACACATTCTGAGGTTTTAAATTTAGTGTATTATATTAATAATTTAGGTTAAGATCTTCTTTCCCAACTAGCTAATGAGTACTATCCCAGAGAAAAAGATATGAATAATAGACCCAGCTTCCAATTTTTGCCAGTCAAAAAACCTGAAGAACACAAACAGATGCAATAAATCTGCTTCTCATCTCGTCATGCAACTGTGAGCAAAGCTGATTTGTGGGGACAAAACCCTGTACTGATACACAGCTGCACTTATTTCCTCAAATCCAAGCCAGTCCTCACTGCAGCAGGGTTAAACTCTGGGATTTCTGTAGCTGCCAACAGCGTGGTAACCCCACCCGGGCAACCCCATCAGCCCTTGTGTGCTCGCTGCTCCTGGATGTGGTGGGAAAGGACAGCCAAGCACGGCTGCAACAAGGGTGGAAGTGTTTTTCTTAGCCAGGCCTGCGCTTACCAACTGGCTTACTCAAAAAGCAGGAGGATTCCCAGCCTTCTGTGGAATTCATCTGCACTGGCCTGTCCACTGGCATTGGCTTCGTGACATTCCCATCACTCTTCTTTCTGTCCTAAATGGGACTCCTTTATCTCAAACTCCATTATCATTCACACAGTGCAACCCAGATTTTCTTTCTCCATGAGAGGGGCAGAAATTGTAAAAACTGATCAAAAGTTGGTTGAGATGAGATTTTATAAAACACAAAATGAACCCCAAACATGAACTCAAATGGCAAAAACTTTATGCATTTATCCAGTGTAACTTTGTATAGTATAACTATGCACAACAGTAATAGGGAAGTGAGCCTACTCTAGCAATCTGGTTAGAGATGTCTATCTCTATGATTAGACTTTATAAATTCAGAGTTTGATTCCACCTTCCCATTATAATTCAGAATTGCTATTATAAGAAGCTTTAATGCTGCCATTTATAGCAAAGCAAATGAAAAGTTCATATTAGAGCAAAGTAAATTACCGATTTTAACTAGTCTGAAATCTCTACCTTATGTTCTGCTCTGGCCACCCTCTCATGCCTTGAAACGGGGGTACTAAATACAATTGTTTGGTTAAAGCTTAGTATTCAATCATGGGCCAAAGGCCAGACTGAAAAGAGCTGGATCAAATTGCTTGATTCAAGCTAAGCACGGAGACTACTCAGACAAGCATCATTGTGGCCACAATAACGTGATGGACAGCCACTGCCCTGGATGGCATTCAGTGTAAATGCAGCCAAAGAAAATAGTTAACATATTGCTGCAGAAAAAGCCAACTTCATCGTCAACTGTTTTGCCTATGTGCCATGCACTTGCATGGAAGAAAGAAAACTCTTAGCCACCTCTGCCCCAATTCTTTTTTTCCTTTGTTGTTTTTAAGAAGAGTAAAATAGCCAGTCCCATTTTTGTGCTTTCACTAGATGAGACATACATATAATGATTAGTAACTCAATTTTTGCACAGGAAAGTAATTGAAGTTGAAGGGGATCTCTAGAATACAGCTAAAATGCAGAATTCATATGACAGTCAGCATAAAAAAAAACCCAACCGAACTTTGTAGTGGTAAGCATACAGTATTCTCAAAATTATCTTCATCTATTTAGCAGAATAACATAAAGCGTAACCACAGGTAACTGTAGTCCGTGATTCAATGGCCTCTCATAGATTAATTTAAAACATTACTTTCACCTAGTTGGAAAACAACTTGACAATCATTTTGTGGGTCAGGCTAAACATAAAAGCACAAAGACTAACACCAAAATATAGAAATCAGTATACATGACATCAACTGGTTTAAGTGCAAATCGTCCCATCACCTGCCTGAAGTTCTGTCTTTATAACAGTCCATTCGGTGGGAGACTTAATACCGAGCAGTACACAGACCACCCTCAGCATTCTCTCCCAAACTCTAATTCACAGCATACTACCCAAAATGGAAGGCCTTCAAACAACTCAAAAATCACATTTCCCCTTTTCTCAGACAATCTGTCCTGAAATATGCTTTAAGAATAGTTTACATACTACACTGGTTAGAACCTACTTCCCTCCTTGAGACTGGGCATATTAGTTTCTCTGATCACTGCATACTGTTATTCTGCCATGCTGAGCAGGAGCAGGGGAAAGCATTTTGCTCAGATTCCACCTTAAAAATGATCAGGAAGTAATCAAACTGCTTAGGAAGTTTTAAGCATGCCTAGAGGTATCAGAAGCTAGTTCCTACCAGGCATTCCTATAAAAAATATTGGACCCAATTTTTCTGAACTCTGAGAAGTCTTCAGATGACACAAAGCAGAAGGAGTGGCTGGTAAGGCTGGCTGGGGGCACTGCCACCCAGTGGGAATGGGACAGGGCCTGGGAATGGGACAGGGCCAGGAAATGGGACCCTATGCAGCTCTACAAAAGGAAACACCATGTCCTGCTCCTGGGCAGGAATCACCCAAGCACCAGTACAGGCTGGGTGGGAAGAGCATGACCTGGGGGACAAGCTGCCCAGGAGCCAGTAACGTGCCCTTATGGCAAAGGAGGCCAACACCCTCTGGAGCTGCATTCGGCAGAGCACCACCAGCAGGTCCAGGCAAGCGATCCCTGCCCTCTCCTCAGCTCCCACACAGCTGAAGTGCTGGGCCCACTGCTCAGAAAAAAGGGAGACATGGATATGCTGGACTGAGTCCACCAAAGGGCCAGGAAGATGATGAAAGGCCTTGGACATATCTGACATATGAGGAAACTCTGAGAGAGCTGGGACTGTTCAGCCTGGAGAAGGAAGCTCAAGGTGGATTTTATCCTTGTACAAGAATTTCTGCTCATATGATTTCTGAGTACATGTGGCACAAAATAAAATCTGTTATTTCAATTTCTGGATTTTTAGAAACACACCTGTCCCCTTCCTTGCTTAATATGGACAAAGTTGAAATAAAGATACTTTAAAAATTGTTGCATACCGTGCTATTTAGTTGGTACCATTTAAAAAAACACAAGCCAAAAAACTCTTGAAACAACAGCTAACAAACTTGAGCTCTTGAAGTGTACTTTAGAGATCTGTGAACCAGTGTGGGTCAGTTTACCACTGCCACATGAGTTCATAGCACAGTAGTTTCTCCTTTCCCATTGAAGGACTGAGGACAGGAGACAGTAAGTACCTTCCACAAGAGTACCAGCACTGAGGGATTGAAAACAACTAGGATTTTAATAGACATATTGAGATGTCCTCAGAGTCCCAATGGGTTTGAGAAGTATGAACCACTTTCTCCAATCACTGCAGGAAGACTAGCAGGTGAAGACAGAGCAGAGGGGAAGGGTTTTGCACCTGCAATGCAGATCTTTACTTCTCTTAGATGTACCAGTTATTGCAGATTCACAGAACTGCAAAGTAAAAAGCTGAAATCCTAAAATGGGTATTAGAATAAACATAAAATAAAAAAACAGAGGCAATTTGCTCATGCTGTTCCTGGAGTTACCCATTACCTAGTCTAGTACTCCATAAAATAGTAAAATATTTCAAGCAGTAGATGAAGAAAACTTACTTTAAATCAGCTGAGAAAATAGCAAAACAATGACAACTACCTCATATAAAACGTTCAATTGTTTTGACATCACCCAAAACTTTTTCTAGTTATCAAAAAGTAATCTGCATAAGATTCTCAAACACTCAATTCTCTGCTTTCTTAATCTTAGATCCTAAATTCAGTTAGTGCTGAACCAGGCAGCACTTCAATAGCAACAGACTGATGGCAACTCAGGATTATGACTTCTCTTCAAGTTAAATTAGAACTAGAAGAAGGGGGAAAAAGTTGAGCTGCACATGTGAAAGTAATGTGATACCTAAGTAAACACACAGCTTATCAGCACTGTAAAGGATCCTCTGTGTACTTTATCAAGAGTAGTTCATAGTATTTCTGAGGTTTGAAGGTCAGGAAGACTGACTTCATGGCACCTGAGTCTCTCACAGAATCAAGTATCTTGAACTTATATTTTCTGTACAAAGGGCCAGTAAGTATGGTAATGTTTCAGAGGGTCTGAAACATTACCATACTTAAATGGAAGGCAACTGCACACAGAAACACGCTTCCCAATTCCCCTTTTTCAATTAAGTAAGATGTAACTTAACATGCTGGAATAAAATCCTGTCTTATTTTTAATAAGGGCAGCTGGGAACAGCTCAAATCATCTTCTAGAGAGAAACTGTAATACTGTCACAGTAGTACATATTTATTTTTATTACTATGTTTATCACAGTAGGTAGATAAAGTTAAGCCTGTAAGGACTAAATGTACACCCATTGCTTTTAAGAGCTAACATTGCCCAAGATGTGATGACATAGCATGAAGTTTGGGGTTTTTTCCAGCCCCGCATGGGTGTTTTCTTGCCTTTTTTGTTAACTTCATTAAAGCAGTTCTGACGAACGCCTAGTGAAATAATGATGTAGGAATCTTACCGAGGAAAGAAAAATAATTGCCTAACAGAGTTTTTAGAGTTCATCTTTCCATGTGCAAACACCAGGGACTAAATCATTAAGATGACCTGAATATATTTTACAAGAAAGGAATTTAAATCTTCAGGGCTTACCTTTTCCTTATAATATTTATCATGTTCAAAACCACAAGTGAAGACTAAAACAAAAAAAAAGGAGTGGCAGATGATAAAGGGAACACTGGGAGGGGTAAAGTGTTGAACAGTCAGTGGGAACTGCCTAATGAGCCAGGGAGAAATTACTAGGTAACAGCCTCAATACTCTTTTTCTTGTTCCTCTCACTTCAGGCATTCTTGAGTAGATCAAGGCTGTATTCTGCACACAGACATGGAGCAGCTGCAGTAAGAGCTGTATGTAGTCACAGAAGTCACAGAATACCTCAAAACTGCTTAATTCCCTTTCTGGTTTACTCAATAGTGTGGAAGTGAGGACTTTCTTGTTTTGTATTGGTTTTGGTTTTGTTTTGTTTGTTTTAGTTTACTCATTAGTGAATTCTCACTACTCCTCTCCTGGTCTCAGGAACGTGGGAGGGTTTCTAGTCACAAACCTCTCCACATAAAGCTAAAAATAAGTGAAAGTAGTTATTACTGAAGTGATGCTGTGTCTTTAGAGCCTTGAAAATTCTTACTAAAGCAATGAATCCTGTAAGGAGGTTTGCAACACAAGCAAACCTTGTCACTATTCCTAAAAAAATAACCTTATTTTGCTAGCAAAATTGCTATTTTGGAGAGGAATGGAATTTTCAAACAAAAAACTTTTTAATGACATAATATACTAAACACTTCCAGTTGTGCAACACTGATACAAGGTATGTAGCACCCAAGGAAAGGAAGTATGCCACAAAAGTGCTCATGCTCTGGGCCAGGCAGAAGGTAGCTGGTGATCCAGTTTTATTGATAGATCTAACAGTTTCCAGTAGTTTCACAAAACCTAAAATGACTGAGGGCTGACATATGCTGCAAACAATCCTGTTACCTTCCTACTAAGTTTACAGGGATCATAGCAGTAAACAATCCTACCTTAGTCAAAAAACACTTGGATTTCCAGCTTTACATATTAAAACATTAAACCATCAAATAGTCAGAATACCAGGAACAGACATTTTTGTGTTAAGCCTTTGCTTTACACACAATATTCATCAAATGCTTCCACACTCCCTCTGTTAACATGGTCATGTATACTACAGACACATTCTGGGAGCCAGGAACTTCCCAACTTCTGTTCCTGCTGCAATGTGGTTAGTTTTTAGATAAATTCAACAGAAACAAGCATTTGTTTGTCAGTCAGTATTCAGATATTTATACACACTGTTGGGATATGCATAATAGCAGTGACACACTGAAATACTTAACAAGGAGCTGAGAAGTAGGGAAAAAAAAAGAGTCATGCAGAAAGAAGGAAAACCACCATTGCCTCCACCCCACAAATTTGGTTCCTGTGTTGACAGAGCCTTCTGTATCTTTGTTGCAATAGAAAAGAACTATTAGTATTTCTGTACATAAAATCATGACATGCAATTACTCACTGGTAATCAATCTCAAATTCAAGCTATTTAGTGAAATAATATCCTGTTTGACATCCATTACCTAATCAGTTTCTACTTACACTAGATTAACCTTCCTTAACACCTTTTATCTGGTAGCACTATAGTGATAAGCCAGATACTTGAAATTGTAAATTCTTCATTCCTTCAAATGAGTTGGTGTTTAACAGCAAATACAAGTATTTCTCAGTAGGTGGAAAGGTGTGTTTTAAAATGACAAATATAAGACTTTTATGATTAACAGGTGTATTGGGTTTGAATGGCCTAGTTTTTGGCAGTGGGAGGGCTACAGGGTGGCTTCTATTGAAACTGTGTAATATTTCTTTTCAAAACTGTGTAATATATCGTCAACATCCCCCCTCAACAGTTATAAATGTTTGAACCTTTGAAGTATGTCCATCCCTGACTGACTAGAGTAAATCCAGAACTATAAATCATTAAACACCTTAAAAAAAGTAAGCATAAAACATACCTGACTTAATAGCTGTCCATGAAAAATGTTGTTAACCACATTCAAAACCTGCTTTATAAGTTTTCTTTGAGAAGCAGGGATGAGAGCTGGGTATCTGGTCCCTGTAGTCTCCAGTTCCTGCTGTACTTTATCCAAAAGTTCACAGAGAAATTCCTGAGCATCTTGTTGGGCATACCCTCTGAAGGCTGGAATTAGTCTCCACACAGAATGAAGCATGGCAAAAGGAGACACCAGTGCCCATTTGCCAGACCACATAACCTGGAATAGAGTATGCAACTCATGACAGAGAGAAATATGCTTTGAACTGGGCTCCCTGGGCTGAATAAGTTCCATACTTTTTGATGCTCCTCCACTTAATCCAGAGGATAAACTAGGCCGCCTCACAGAATATGATCCCTTTACTTTCTCTTGGTTCTCATTCATGTGTAATGCTGAGGCAGCTATTGACAGTTGTTTAGATGAAGATCTTGTTTTACCATTGGTTGCTGTTGCCAGCAGTTCCTGAGTTTGGTTGAGATCAAGCTTTAAAAAGCATTCTCGAAAAATAAGTAAGTGACTTAATACCTGCAGGACAGAATTCATATAGCATGTGTTTCCCAGGTTTCTCAGTCCCGTTACTCCAGGAGTCACTGTAGGCCTTCGTTTAATTGGAGAGTCACTTATTTTTTTCAATCTCAGTTCTTCTGAGGTATATGTTTCTTTCAACTCTGCCAAAAATTCCATGTTCTGTGATGGTTTTTGAGGGCAGGGTTCTGGTTTTGAGGACATTCTAATCTGATTTTGTAAACGACTGCTCTTTCTTGGAGGCATCTTTTCCATCTCTGCTTTCAACTCACGCTTTCGTTCTTGTCTTCTCTTCCTAGCTTTGTCCTTTTTTAGCTCTGCTTCTTCTTGACGTCTTTCTTCTTCCAAAATCCTTTTTCCAGTAGGTGTCAACTCAAGCCACGATCTGAATACTTTGCCAAGGACCGCACGCCGTCGGTGCCAGAGAGCTGTGAACATCCTGTCTTCATTCCGAAGCATGGCTTGGGCACCACCGTGTGCAAGGTAGGAATCATCACTGGTACCCATGGAACGCAAAGTCCTCCCACTTCGAGTAGTGCACTCATAGTTTTGACTCTTGATTGCACTTAATGTACTCCGCAAGAGTTTTAAGTCACCGGTTGCGTTGTCATTGAGAACATAATCGTCGCAGAGATAGCAGAAAACGTACAGCTCATTAACTTCCAATGCCACTGGGTGGCTGCTCTCCTGAAAGTGCTTTAGTGCATGTTCTTCGATGTATCTTCCGCACGCCACATGCGAGCAGCTGAGGCACGCCCACACAGATTCCGTAGTATTGCAGTCCATGCAATGCCATTTCTGAGGATTGAGAATGGAGTGATCTTGGGCCAGTCGCAGACGTCCTACGTGCTTACACTTATCCATTGTTAAAACTGAAATTGCAGAGATATGCTGGCAAAATACATCATCCAAACTATCTTCTGCCCATGATATTTCAATCTGCAACTAAAAAAAAAAGAAAGTTATACTTAATAAATACCCATCGTATCCCTTTGACAGGAGTCAGTGTACCAAATTTGTATTAAGATGAAGATCACTATCATCATCCAGAGGAGTCCCACCAAACATATGAAAGAAATCAGTCATGTGGAGCCACACACCTACTCAACACCTTCAACAGCAGTTCCATGTTCACACTAAATTGCCTGCATACCACTGTTTATATTCCCAGTGCTTTGTGGCTCTGGACTGAAGCATACTAGCTACACTTTAGGCCTGGTTTGTTTTTTTTTATTAAGGGACAAAGAGATTTTGTTAAAAGATGTTGTTACAGAGTTTGGATACAAACACAACTTAAGAGTGGGAAAGGTGGTTCAGAGAAGCTGTGGATGCCCCCATCCCTAGAACTGTTCAGGGCCAGGTGGGATTGGACTTTAAACAACTGGATCTAATTGGTGGTGTCCCTCTGCACAGCAGGGGATTGGACTACAGGATCTTTATGGTCCCTTGCAACTCAAACCATTCTGAGATTCCAAAATTGCCCTATTAATTCTACCCCTACGCATACAGCTGCAGAAGTGCAAAGTTCATTTAAATTTATTATGTTTACACAGCATCACCAGTTCAGACAAATGAGGCTTTATACAACTCAAACTCTTAATTAATCCATACCTTTAATTAAATCACTGCCCCTCTTTGCTCAGACAACCCCATTATACTATTTCTATAATAATGTATCTCAAATATCTACATTTTAACACGTCATCCTAACACCTCTGAAAGAGAAACTTAGCAAAGCAGAACTCGACTTCTTAAGACAGAAATACCAGGAGGTATCTACATCAGTTACTACAAACTTTATAAAAACTTTCTAATCCAGGTCTTCAAAAGTTAATTTAAAAATTTGGCTAGCACTGGCTTATATCCTTTATTAAGTTTGTATTGTTGCATTTATTTGTTCAAAGCTGCTGTTTTTGCTTCCTCCTATAAGGTGCATTTACCCAAAACAGACAGTCTCTGATTAGCAAAAAATTGAAGAGACAGTGATTCATTCTTGTTTTTACCGTTTTGGCTATCTTGTTAAGATATAACATCTAGAGATAAATGATAACAATGCTATGATGCATCAGGAAGTGATTACATTTGATCTGGGGCATTTGTGCCTACCACATCGCTGACCAGAAGGGCCAAAGAGCACACTGCACCAGTACCATTATGCACAGTGCTTGCCAGATGAAACAATTAATTCACCTGAGGAGTTCAAGGCTTTGTCAAATATTCAGTCTATGCCAAGTGAGATGAGTTTGCCATTACAAATACATGCTCTGGACCCAGCTTAGGCTGTACAGTATAAAGGTCCTGGATTCTATGCTTTACAGGTAAATAAACCAGACTATAAAAATACTGACTGATTTACACAACTCTGAATAGAACCAGAAAAACTGTATTCCAGCTATTATCCTTAAATATGCTAATATTTATCAATTTCTACAGTTCTGGAACACTGAATAGGTTACTCAATATAGAACAGATGTTTAGTGTAAAATAAGCATTAGCTAGAGGGAATCCTAATGTACAATGACATGACACTGCTAAGGAAGGGAAACAGGTGAAAGGTTGCAAATGGCTAGAAAAGAAGCTCTAATTTTCATCTGGTACTTTGATAACAACTGTCGTTAAAAGATTCAACCAAAAAAGGCTTTGTCTGGTTAATTGGCCCACGGCTAGTGCCTTTTAAAATGTTACAACACAGATACCAACATAAGACCTGTAATAAATCTCTAAGCACATAATCAGCACCCAGCATTGCATGTGTTGTATAGAATTTATTCTGTAATGAAGAAAAGCTTGAACCAGCTGTAGAGAAACTAAAAAACTGCACACAGTTTTACGTGCCCCTATTAATCTCTTATTCATTCTGGCAAAGAGTGGTTTCCAGTCCATACTGACTGCACCAAAAAATTTCAGGCACCACGACCTCTGGGGAGCCATCCAGCAGCTCCCAGATCAAGTACCAGCCTGTGTGCTATGGTCAACAGATCACAAAAGTAACAGCTTGCTTAACTCTTTCATCCTGCTTGCACCCATATCATTCATTCCTTCTAAAAGACAATCTCATCTGCAGGCTGCTAATTAGATTCTTTTACAAATAGTTGTGCACAGAAAGTTTGCTTTTTATACTGTCTTGATAAATAAGACCATCAGCATTATCTCATGTCCTAGTCTGACAACCTCTTTTCCACAGCAAAGTGGAACTTTTGTAACACTGATAAAATTCAGGATAGTAATATGTATGTAAAGTGTGCTGCAATAATTAAATATGGTATAGAGAATTTTAAGGGACAAGACTTTGTGGTTTTGGACTAACATATATAGATTCTACTGCACAACATACTAGTAACAGTCGTTTCCAGCAGTCCAGAAAAGAACACTAAACCCTGCCTTCTCACAGGGCTGTCACACACAGCAATGCTGTCAGTCAGTGCAATCCAACAGGTCAACTCTTTCTGGATTTGTTAAAGTCACTGCATAAACCCTGTGCCTTATTCTTCCTTCCTTTTAATACTATATGAGCAGATTATTTTTTTCATACTTTTTTTAAAAACATTCTCAAGACTAAAACTGCTTACAGGCCTCAGTGTAAGCAGATATCAGACGGAGGACAAAAACAGTCCACTGATTTCTGGACAGCCACTGTGCAAATCAGGACTGCAATTCAAGCTCTTCATGCAAAAGGAGCACAATTCTACGAAAGCACAAGATCAGCACCTCGAAGGGAAAAACCTAAAGCCCCAGCTCCCCCACCAGCAACCAAGCCAGCATGACATTTTCCCACCTACGTCGATGTGTGGAGAAAAGAGACAGGGTGGAAGGGGGAGGGGGGAGGAAAGAGCATGGGAGAAGTCTTTCTTTAAAAAAAAGTGAAGAAATCAAAATGTAGTTTGGTCAAAAAGACAGTAATATCTGAAAACACTGCAAAAAAAGCTTAGAGTACAAAAGTGAGACCAAGAAAACTTCAGATGAATGTCAAGCAGCACACTGACATAATGAATGTTTGAAGTACTGAGACTGCATCAGCCCACAACATTTAAAAATTGTACCTTAGAACCAAAACTTGGCAAAAGATCTCAGGAGTGAAAAAAACCAGGAGTGAAGTGACAATGATGGAAGAAACAGGAAAAATACTGCATACTCATTCCGACACCTGAAAGCTGCAGCTGGAATAAAATAGTACAATCTAATGCTCCGATGTTAAAATTCCCTAAAGGAAGTTATTCAGCCCTAGTTTCTGCATTCTTCTCTCCTGAGGTTCAGTTCTGTGCACACACACAAAGAAACTTTGAATTAGTTGACCAGCACTTCAGAGATCAAGCCCCCCTCTGTGTTCTTACCACAGACCTGAGCTGAAGCAGTAAGCAAAATAACAACTACTAGCATATAGAATAGTACTATTGAAAGCATTAAGTTGTCTGGAAACAGAGAGATACACAGAAGTTTTTTCTTGCACCAAAGTTTCACAAGCTAGAAACAAAGATATATAGAAAAGGATTTATTTATTGTACCATATTTCAACCTTACTGACACGTTCATTCCTTTTGTTCCACTCAAGAAAGGCTGGCAAAATGTACATTTTTGGGTAATTAATGAGCTGAAAAAGCACTTGATGCCAAAACCAACTTAGAAGTCATGAAAATTGATGTTTTTCTTCCATTTCTGTTCCATGCAAAAAAAAAAAAAAAAAAAAAAAAAAAAATTTTAAAAATTTAAGGGATTTTTCCAAGCNAAAACCAACTTAGAAGTCATGAAAATTGATGTTTTTCTTCCATTTCTGTTCCATGCAAAAAAAAAAAAAAAAAAAATCAAGATTTTAACAATTTAAGGGTATTTTCACAGCTAAATTTATAAAACATAACTATAAATATAAACAAAAGGCTGTATTTTACCCTTAGTCACTACTTGTGTAATTAATTGCCTGACACATAAATGAGAAGTCTCCAACATTAGACTAGAAATGCAGTACAGAACTTTACAATTATATACACACGTGTGTGTGCTCTTGCACCCCATTTATATTCTGGCTTTTAAATCAGATGACCGTTTACCAACTGATTCTCATCAGGTCCAGAGTACCTGTTGAATATCTGAAAACACAGGAATCATGGATACTTAAACAACTCAAAGTTTTAGATAACAAATACAGTAACTAGAAGGCAGATGTACTGCTTTACTGCTTTTTTAAACGAGTTTTCTTTAAGAAAACACCAGCTGCAGTACAGTCCTGCAGGCGTAACAATTTAGACTTCAAATCAAAGCAGCACTTCAAAAAGAAATTTTGCGAATTATTTCCGATTTCTAACAGAACAGCCTTTGACAAGAAACCCCCCACTCTCCCTTCTTTGGAGCCGGGCCATTTAACTTTTTTTTGCTCTATTTTCTTTTTTTTTTACCAGCTAAAGAATGTACATCCAGTGTGCTGTCTAGAAGTGGCCATTTACCCCAGGACACCACAGACAGCGGTACAGCTTTACATTCGATGCCTACTACTGCAAATAACCGCTCGTTTCCTGCAGTGGAGACTTGACGATAAACAAACAACACAGATCAAAGCACTTTCACACAGGCACGAAAAACACAGCACTTCTTACTGATCTGAAGTTACACTTGACAGCTCATCTCGTTTAGAAAAACGAGCATCTCTGACTGCTCTGACAGCTCCAGCTCTGACAGCCCCTGCAAGTACAGACACCCCTGCAAGGCTGGCCCAGGGCTCGGTGCCGCGGGGCCGTTCCCGCAGAAGGTCCGGCGCTCCACGGCGCACCGCGACATGGCGCGACTTCGCCTCTGACCACAACAGGCAGGAGCCGAGAGCAGCGGGCCCCTGCTCACCGCCGCCCTCCGCTCCTCCCCGAGCTCTCCCTCACCTCGACGTCCTCCCGGCCCCTCAGGGACGCGTAAGGCAATGGGCCCCATGCAGGGGTTCCCCACCATACACCGAGCCCGGCGGGAAGGCGGCAGAACCCCCTGCTGCCCGGCGGGGGTGGCCAGTCTCAGGGTCCCGCTCCCCCGACCCCACGCCGTACCCTGCCCGGCTCGCCCCCNGCGCGGCGGTGGCGGAGGAGCGCCGCGAACATCCCCGCACTCGCCCACCATTCGCACCTCCGCGGCCGCCCCGCACCCACCTGCCCATCGCCATATACCGGCAGCGAGTCTGTCACCAGATTTGTAGTGGCAACCGAAGTCCTTCCCATGTCTCCTCCCACCTCCCCCGGCCTCCCCCGCCCGCCGGTCCCGCGGGCCGGTCCCGCGGGGCCGGATGCGGGAAGGCCGGTGGGAAGCGCCGGGGGTCAGTTCCCGAGGCGCCGAGGAAGTGCCGCTACCCCGGGCCGTGCCCTCGGGGCACCTGTTTGCCCTGAGGTGGGTCTGTACCCAGCCGGGAAGAAGCGGGTCTTAGGCTCCCCAGGAGTGGGTGTCCAGATTTACTTCCTACATTTTCACCCGTGATTTGTCATCGGTGGCGTCGTCCTTGTCAGAGCACAGCGGGAGCTCCCTGGGCTGAGCACTGCCCTGCGCCCCAGGCCTCGCCCGGTGGCTCCCCGGCTCGCAGGTGCCACCAGGAGCCATCTCTGGCCTGGGCGCTGCCTGGACGTGACAGTCACACACCGTACGGGAGATCTCAGCTCAGGAAACTCCTTCATATCATATCTCTGTGCATGTTGTTTGTGGAAACTTCTGCAAGGCAGCTCACGTGATAAAAAACCTCAGTCTCTTATCAGGTCCTTGTTACCCATGTATTGAGTACTTTTTCAGTCTCAGGTTTCATTACAGGAACTTAAATAGGCAAAAGACTTGTAAGCTCACGTCCTGCAGGTGTCCTGGTTTTTAAATTTGACGCCTCTTTATACTGATGCTTTTAGAACTAAAGTTTCTGAAGTGTAGCAAACTGTTTTTAGCTGCTTTCCAGTTCTGCCAGAGCTGAATTAATTTACACTTGTGCATGCTTTCTGCTCTGCCCTGTGTACGGGCAGGCTGTGTTTGGGACAAGAGGAATCTGGTGCAAACCCCGCCCCCCGACTGGGCAGCATTACTTTCTGCATCCATGCTGAAGCAGGCTGGCTTGTGGTTTATGTGAACCTGCTCAGAAAGTCAGCGAGCAGTGCTGCTGGCCATTGTAAAACATAATTGTGATGCGTGAGTTGCTGCTTAATCACAATAAACAAGCAGTGGTTTGATGCAGTGTGAGCATTTCAGACCCACTCTCTCTTCTTGTTTTGGATCCATTATGCATTAGGATGTTTTCATGACAGCATCAAAATCTCACACATCTGTTTCTGTGTTTCTAGTTGTGTCATCAGAGAAAATGTGTTTCAGTTTAAATGTTTAAATCTATAGGCCCTGGTTGCCTTGACTCTGCTCCAGTAGTGCATTCCCATTCTTTCTGTTTCTAATGAGGCTGCTGAGATGGTATTAGCAGGATATGGCCAAGAGGCACAATTCCATTTTTCTGCAGGGTCACTTTATCATGGTGCTTTCAGAAGCTCATAAAAAAGTATACAGATAAAGCCACCAGGCTTCAAATCTGTTTCAAACTTCTAACTTTAAAGTGAGAAATACTGTTGCCTAATCAAAATATTTATTGAAATTGTTCATGCTTAGTAATTCCACACATTTGCATATCCCTATTAGGTGTTTTAAGATAATTTTAACGATTTTCAAATAACTATTTTGTCAAGTTCCTATCTTCATCTTTAACACCAGCAGTTTCTTCTTGAATCATGGTTGGCAAACTAACCCTTCCATGCTTTTTCTTGCTGAAATCCTATTAGACTCTTCTCACTGTCAGGATTTTAGTCCAGTTCTGTGTGCATGCCTGTGCGTCGGTTAAGTGGATATTGGATCTGCTCTCAAGACCAGACTGACTCACCATCCCTACTGTGACCTCTTCAGCTGCCTTTGCAGGCTGCTCTCACCAGGGCTCCTCAGCTTCGGGAGCCTCTAGAGGGGGAGTCCAAGTTCCTGATGCCTCCGCACACCTTGGAGGAGGTCTGGTCCACGTTTTTCTGGTGAACAAAGTATAGGTGAGGCTCAGGGTATTACCATCCAGGGCACTGAGAAAGAATCCCAAATCCTGTTTTTCTTAAGCATCCTGAGGAGACTTTGATCTGCGCTGCTCACAGGAAGGCTGAGGCCAGCAATGCAAATGAGAAATGGTGGTCCTCAGCCATGCACATACTTACCCCCACTCCCAGCCGTGGCTCACTCAGACACAGCCTGAGGCCTTGTCACCAACTCCCTTTATATCCTAAATGGCCACTTTAAGCAGCTGTTCCCAAAGTGATTATGATCCTCAAGAAATCTTTTTTATTTTTGGCAATTTTAAATTTTGTAGTCTTATCATCTCTCTAACACCCCTTTCTCCTTCATCAAATAGTGCCTATACATCCAAAGCCTGTTCCAGTGATAATAGAGATTTGCCATGTCTCTGCTGTCTCTGCAAGTATCTGATTTAACACAGAATAAAGTTCGTATTTTTTTTAAATTTTCATGTTCGTGTGTGGCTTCCCTGTGTTAATGGACAACATTTCAGCTGATGTTCACTAAGCACATTTCATATCCTTACTGGGTTAAGGCAGACTTCAATCATCCTGCCACGCTGGCTAATCCATTGCAAAACATTGATTCGGAGCTGGGATTTGGCTTTGGCATAACAAGTAAATCACTGAATTGCTATGTGCTGCTCTTACCATATCTGCTCTGCTTCCTGTGTGCCTTTAGTGACATCCCGCTTAAAATTCTTCATCTTCCTTTAACCTTTCTCTGAGTCATGTATTTATTCTTCTAAGTAACATCCACCTTAAAAACATTCAAGGCTGATCAGAGAATTCCTGAGCCTTAGGGATACATAATAACACTCAAGTCATTTCCACCATCCAGACATTACAGCTAGAATGTTGTGATTTATTGAGACAGACTGAAATGGATTTCCCAAATGTAGTTTAATTTAAAATTCATTGGCCATTTATAAAAATGGATGACAGATACAGAATATATTGTCAAGAAGCAAGCAAATGTAATAAATTCCTATAAACAGTAAGTAACCTCCTATGATGTGTGAAAACATTCTCTGGAGGGGAAAACCACCTCTAACTGAAACACCACCTCTGACTTAATGTTAAAATGTTCCAATATGGCAAATAGTTTTAATGTGTTTTTAAATGGTTGCTAGAATTATATACAACTACTGCATTAATGCATCTGAAAAAAAATTTACTTAGTGCATTTGACAGAAGGAAGCATTACAAGCTATTCTTCCAAGTGAGGCATCTAAACTTTTGCTACAGTATAAAATTTCAAATTTCTGGCAAATATAAACGTAATCATAAAATAATAATAGCTTTTGATACTCCAGAACAACTAAGTGGTAGGCTAACCAAGTCTTCTGGGTCTATCTGAAAAGAGAGTTGATGTGATACCAGGTGTCTTTTTCTCCACTGGGTTTGGGTCTGGTTTTAGGGTTTGAATGCTCAAAACTGGTGAAAAGGGAAAGAGATAAAATCTTACATAAGCTAAAGAAAGGAAAGCAAGCTTTAAACAAACATGGAGTCATCTTTTGCTCTTGCTGTTGTGAGCACTGTTACTTGTTTGCAGCTCCCAAGTTAGGAGTGGTGCTCATGGATGTCCCCGTGCTTGCAGGGTATGATGTTGTCCCGGCAGCCAAAGTGCTCGGATGTGAGGTCGGTGCTCTGGTTTCACTTTGCCTGCATCCGCACTGCTTGCACCAGGAACTGTCTTGAGGTCAAGCTGCTCCTATATGAAATTTCTCCTCCTGTAGAGCCAGCTGGCTTCCCTGAAGCTCAAGACAGTCTTGGTGATCAGGAAATTTGTTCTGTTGCTTTTACAACAGTACAGTCATGTCCTGTGTAGATGTTGGCAGATGGGCCTGACTACATGGAGTTAATTGTGCGTCTGAGGCACAGAAAATAGATGACAATAGGGAAACGATAATAAATCACAAATTTACATATGTTAATATGAGCAGCTTGATGCCTTCTGGTTCAGCCCTAGATGATAAATAGATTTTTTTGTTTTTCAAAACAGTGGGAGCATTTTAAAACAGTGCAAAAGGAGGTGAATCTTGGAAAGCATATCTAAAAGGTCAATACACATATGCACCGGTATTTGCCTCTTTGGGGAATATTTGCATGCTTACCTTCATGCAACATCTGCAGTGGGAGTTTGTTGTGTTGCCATGCTTATTGATACAAACATAATACTTCAGTTTATCTACAAACAGATTCAGGGCTCAAAGAGAAATTCTGCATGTAACCCTGAAAATAACAGGATTTTCTCCAGCGCATGTGAAGCTTTTGTGCTGCAGTTCAGTTCAAGATAAAGACTCATACATGTTGGTATCTACATATGAGCTAAGTGTTTTAATTCCCAGTAGGGCTAGGGGTGGGGGGTGGAGGAACTTGTGTAAGATACACCTGAGGTACTTCTGCGGTGTGAGATGTTCAAACAGGGCTGTCCCACCTGGGACGTAACCTGCAGGACTGTAATGCCCTGCTGGAGCAGCAGCTGGAGACAAGAGGGACTACTAACCTGTGGCTTCTCATATGGTACTGGTGCTGAACTGAGCACTGCAGCTCTACTTAGGCTGACCCTAAGCAGAGAGCTGATTCAATGAATCTCTTGAATGCAATCTCCTTTGAATCCACTCACAAAGAGCTCATTTAATTCTGTGAACATCAAGTGCCACTTGAGAGGCTGTGGGATGTCCTTTCTGGTCCATGCATATTATTCTGGAAATGCATCAGTTCCCATATGTCCTATGCCATATCTGCTGGCTCTGGGCAGGTGTCTCAGAACCTTAGGGGTTCTCACACTGCTTTAGATGCTATCATGTAGGCAACTGAATAAAGTCCTGGATCTCCACTGCCTGTAGCAGGAATGCAGACATGCTTAGTTGCTTAAATATGGGCTCTATAGATGCCTCTGGGCACCAGAGGCATTCTTGGAGGCTGACTCGCATGAGGGAGAGTCTGAGAAGAACCAAATCTTCCTGGAGCTGCCTGTGGACCTGGGCACCTCTCCCCAACCCACGTGCCTCAGGGGTGACAGGTGCCTTATCCTTAGGCAATTGAGCCCTGCACTTAGCCTGTGTAGGAATACTTGTGTTTGAGTGTCTGCCTATGTACTGGATCCCACCCCAACTCATTTCACCAAACTTCAACTGGGTCCAAACACAGATGTATTTTGCAAATATGCATTTTTCAAAAATGGGGTGAAAGTTTGTGATGATTCCCGAGTTTTCAAATAATCTTCAGATTTAAAAGCGAAACAAAAGTTGTAAAGTGTACATATGACAAATCACTAGAAAATTTTCCATGACTCTTCATACTTTCCTTCATAAGAATAAAGAAACCAGAAAATACTGACTTTCATACTGATTTGAGTGAAAATTATCATTGTCAAGGTAAATGCCATGCTTATTCCATCCTTCTTCCTCCCATTTGTTTCCCCATTACTTCTTCACATTGGCTTTGCCAGACAAATGCAGTCAAACCTATCTCCATGGGTGAAATGGTTAAACAGTATAAAAGTATTTGGACCCAGGGCTTTGAAGGCCTATTAAGAATGTTAAGTACAATATACTTAATGACTTTTTAGGGTAGGTTTTTTTTTTTTTGCTTAGTATTTCTCATTTTTAAAGAGCTTGAAATAGAAATGCACATTTAACAAACAGTTGTTTAGGCACGTGCTATTGATTTTAATTGAAAGGTCTGAGACTCTAAGGTTCCTTTTCACTATTAACTATTTGGCTTGTTCTCATTGTGCTGCTGGTGAGCTTCTGAGTTCCAACTCTAACACAAATATTGTTACTAAAAGTAATCAGACAGGTCCTGTTTCTGCCAATCTTTTATAGAAAACACTTAAAAATGCACTGGAAGTGTCAAGAGGTAGAATTTAATGGGACAGAGTTATATAAATCAAATCTTCCCACTACTTCTTGTACAGGGTAAAACATTTTTAATTTTCAGACTCAGGAGTTATCCCTTATGACTACGAATCCAAAATATACCGGTGAACACACCTTTGTCAATATTTTCTTCACCTGCTCCACTGAGTCCTGCTCTAGGAGCATACCACATGATGGATATCTCATTTAGTTGTACATAGATTTGAACTGACTTTTAGTCTAGACAGCAGAAGGAGATTTCTTAGTGATGATGGGGTTAACAAACAAAGGAATGTTGCTCCAATTAATTCTTAATTCAAGGACAATGTTACACTCCTATCAATCAGAAGGAAAGATAAGTGCTCTCCTCTGCGGAAAACTTCATATTGTGGATTTGGCTGCCAGATGAGAGAGTGCTCAGAATCTCTTGCATTTTCGCTTTCCCTAAATCCTATATTCCTCTGCGTTTTCTCCCCATGAGTCTGGAGAGTCATCGTCCCACGTCCTTCCCAGAATACAAAGCACTCTCAGTGCATGACCCCTCTCCTTGGCCAAATGCTGAGTCCTTTTCTTCTACTCTAAGAGCTTGTTCTGCATGACAGTGCTTCTGTCTTTAACACGTCTTTTGTGTAGCAGGTTCTGCCCTAAGATTTGCCATGGATCTCCCATCGAGGTCAATGGATGTGGGAAGTATGTCTGCATAGCTCTAGCCTGCTTTACTGTAATTGCAAAGAAAGGCGAAGTGCTCAGATGTGATAAATGTGACATTCTTCGCTCTGGATGCTGACTATCACAGCTACTGTAGCTCACTGGCTCCTCAGAGAGATTGAGGGCACAGCTTGCTTTTCCCTCCAGCCCTTCTCCTACTCTCATCCTCCCATTGGAGCATCCGTACAGTCACACAGAGGGTGACTCTATCACAGATGTCTTTATTCCGCCCTCCTCATCGCAAGGGAACAGGTCAAAACAGATGCTGTGATGGGTTTGGACTTAAATGGTTTCAGGCCCGAGAGTTTGCTTCAACCAACCTGCAGATTTAGCTTCAGCTTATTTCAGCGGCAAATGCGTATGTCCAAGGACTATGGTGGGAGCTGTGTCTGCAAATAGATCTGAACCTGCAAATATTCAAACTGGCAAAAGAAACTGGACTTGGTCTGGCCCCTAACACAGCCTGTTAGGGGCCAAACACAGCCATTCCATTAAAGAAGCAGAAGAAGGACATGCCTGTCTATTTGTTTTGCTGCTACATACTTTTTTTTTTTTTTTGGTTAGTTTTGTAGCTGCAGGGTTGATGGTGTGTTATTCCCCTTGATTTTATCTGGTGTCCGTCTCCATTGCACTGAGGTCGGACTGTATCTTTTAATACGTTTTTAAAACTTTAATGAGCTTATTAAATAAGCTTCTTGTTACTAAGTGCCTCAGACTTTGCTCAGTATCTTAATTAAGAAACAGCTCTTTGCAATACCTCTGCAGCTGGAAAAAAAATACCTGTGAAAAATTTGATTTGGGGAAATTCTTGCTGCCACTGCACCACATGGTACAATGCCACTATTTCTGCCTTCAGATGTAAATGCCTGTGCAAATGCTGCTTTTCAATTAAACTGTAGTACAATTCGTTGAAGTTTAGCCAAAGAAAGCCTGTGAATTGAAACACTTAAACGATACATTAGGATTTAGTTACAGACTTTGCATTTGCTTTCTCAACCAAATGTAAAACAATTGTTTAGTGGCCCATAGGAGAGAAGATTTTACTTGGGTTTTGTTTGAGCGTCAGTGTTAACGATCAGTGCTCAAGCGTTTTAGATTTCAATCTTAAATTAGCAATTTAAAGACAACAAAGAATGATTTTCATGCTTGTCAGTTCTGATTAATGTAACATTAACCCCTAGAGAACAGTATATTGCTCCAGTACTTTATTTCAACTTGCAAGAGACCAGTCCTGAGAAACAATGAAAGATTGTTTGGGGCTTTGAAATTTCTTTTTAGATTTGAAATGTAAAGATAACACTATTGCTGTTATCACGTTTTTTTTTTTTTTTTTGTCTGTCTGTCTTATGGTTGTTATCTTCTCAGGTATGTGACAACGAGAGATTTCCTAAATCACACCTCTACCAAGTTAATACTACTTCATTGCTTCCTACAGATCCCGGCGCTGATTTTGCTGCTCTCGTGTGGATCCCCAGTAGCCTCCAGCTTGCTACCTGCTGATCTGAGCTTTCGAGGGCAAAAACTTCTGGCAGCATGCACAGGAAATTTATATGTCTCTCCCCTGCTGACCAAATTACAGAGAGGAAGCAAAACCAGAATGTGAAAGTGGCACATAAAATAAGGGCAGTTTTGCTGTAAAAGCAGTTGCTTTTTGATAACTACCTGTAAACCCAAATTTTGTTGTCATTTTCTTGCCTGTTTCCTGACTGTCATTTTCCTGCCAGAATAGCAGTTTAAATGGTTGCTTTTAGTTATCTGCAATTCAGAGATGATGAGACAAGCATATGAAGAGGATGATGGAGATAAGGAGAGACCGGGAAATAACGAATTTGCCATCGGGGTGGATTAGGGTGTAAATGGGGGCCCTCTGGTTCCCCTGGTCCCCTTCCCACAGTAGCGTCAGACAAAAACCCTGCCCATATGAGACAGCAAGAGATCTGCCATTGACACAGCTACAGTCCCCCCAAGATAAACCAATGGAAACCTGGTGACATGTTTGCAGTGTGATCAGTCAATTCTCTACCATTGCTCCTTATGCACGTTTAAACGAGGGCTTTGGGGCAGGAAAAAGTGATTACAGTAGAAGAAAGAAAGAAAAATGAAAAAAGAAAATAAAAAGGAAAAAGAAAAAAAAAAAAAAGAAAAACAAAAGAAAAAAAAAGAAAAAAAAAAGAAAAAAAAAAGAAAAAAAAAGAAAGCCCAGGGAAGTTTCAGCTTCCTAGTTGCAACAATTAAACAGTTTTGTACAGAAATGTCACCAGACTTTGAAATAATTTAAATGTGTCATGGTTGAGATAACTCTTACCTAGAAACCTGTCTGTGGGAGAAATAAAGAACATAAAAGCTTACAGAGGCACAGAAAAAAAATTGCTTCTTCCACTCCAGCTCTTTATATCTACTTATGCATTTCCAGGGGCTTAGACCGCATTTTGTTTCCTTTCCCTTCTGTTACTGCCTAACACTGGGGGTGGAGAGCCAACAGCTGCCTCACATGAGCCCATCACACAGCAAAGAATGCAGCATGCACTCTTTGTGCTTACAAAATTTCCCTTGACTCCAGTGGGAGCTTGAGGATCTGCAAGAACTACAAACCTGGTCTTGAAGGATGATTTATGCTTCATATATTTATTTTCCCGTGGTATTTGTGTATCTGGAAACTTTCACAGGTTTGGATGGAAGATCAGTGCATGCCCATGGACATGTACATGTTTGTCTCTCACAAGATGACAGACTGATGGCAGCATCCTGCTCCTTTAGGCATGGTAAGAATGCATAGCAAGAGGAAGTTCCTACAGTGAAGAGACTGCATTTAAATGGATGATATAGACACAGGGAATGGGAGAGGAAGTGTATGATATTAATTTGTTGTATTTGTCACGCTTCTCGGGCTGCTTCACCTCCATGGGGTTAAGTACCAGTAAGCTCTTCTGGGTGACAGCTGGCTTGCCAAACCTTGAGGTGTCTTTCAGAAAGCCCTTACATAAAGAAGAAAGAAAAATAATGAACATCTGGAAATATGGGGGGAAATTATTGATGTTTTCTCAGAGGGTGGAAGTTCCCTCCCCTGATGAGGGAACAGGGAGAGGCCAGGAAAGCAGAGTGAAAGCTGGGCCTACCCATGGAAGGAGCTCTGAAATCAGACTCTTTGTTCACCCAAGCCTTGGCTGTGAACAAGAGAAGGGAAGGGGAAGGGTAGCCAGATCCAGGAGCAGGGGTGCTCCCTCAGCCCCTAGGGTAGCCCCTGGCTGTAATGCCTGCTCTCACTGTTCTGTACATGAAGGCACAATTCTTCCTTCCTGTAACAACTTATTTTTTAAAAAACATAATGCCTGATGCTATTTTAATAATAATGGCAATAGAATAATTTACATTTATATGTCACTTTTTGTAAACTTTTTGGAGGCTTCTCTTTCCTCCACCTTTTGTTGCTTGCAGGGAAAAATGTAAAAAGAAAGCATTGACTTTTGAGCCTAACCTAGGATTATGACAACTTCTAGTTATCCAGTGCTGACATTTTGCACAGTTTATTGCACAGTCACCCAGTGCTGTTGCGGCAAAGTTTCATAAAAGCTGCAACTGTAATTACAAAACAGATGTGACACTCTACATAGAGGAGGAGATTATGTAATTTTTGTGGTTCTACTGCCAGATTAATCAGGAACCAGGACTCGCTGCAGACTTAGTTGTGCTCTTTGTGGGCAGTGAGAAGTTCAAGCTGTCTCTTTAAGAAATTACAGTAAAAAACCCACTTCTGAAAAAAATTTCACCTAATATGGGCAAAACTACCTCCTCAGTGTACTAGAGCCTGAAGCAATTCAAGGAAATGTCTTTCCTGTTTGTTTACTTCAAACTCTCAACAACCTTGTGGACTTACTGTCTGTATCCTTTCTCTGGCTTTTTGGGGATTTTGATGTGGTGGGGCCCCACCACACAAGTGAGTCTTTTATGAAATAAAGATGAATGCAATAAAATGGGAGAGCAATATTGTGAAATCAGTGCTTGTTGCAAAGGACATTTGGCAGGCATGACTTTAGAAACCACTTTGATTTTTAAAACTGACTAGATTTCAAAGCCGTCTTTCTTACTTCCCAGACTTTTCACCACAGTTAATCTTTTTGGTAGGCCTCTCCTTGGAGCATACACTGACCTGGGAATACAGCATTGAACTAGGTCCTCCTATACGCCTTACGAAGCCTATTTCAAACATCTTCTTTGTGTTGGAGAGTGCTTGTTCCCCAGACTCACGGGCAGAATGCTTGTCACTGACACAGAACTGTTGTCTTGCCACTGTGTCCAGCAGGGACGGGGCCACCACAGTCACAGATGCTGCTACAGCAGGATGAAAAGATGGTCCCTCCACTGAGGCACTTAGAGCAAATCAGAAGCAAGGGAAATAAAAATCAGTACAGACAGGGAAGTAGGAAGAAAGATGGAGAAAATAAGACTGCTCTTGCATCTCAGCTAGGCTCATAAGTCCTTGGGTATGTCAGCAGCAACCTCTTGCAAGTAACAGCAGAAAGGAAGTTGTCGATAGCGTTCACCACAATGCCACAGTCATGTCCTGCTCTAATTATAGATGCTGTGGTGACATGGACATGACACAAGGGACACTACATGGACTTGCCAGACTGCTGCTGTGCAGCAAATTGCAATGTTCAGGCCTTAAATGGTGTGGTCACTGGTGATAAGCACTGGGGCTTTCTAGTGGTGACCGCTGTAGGTAGTTTGTGGTCAGAAGGATGGCAACCACAGGGAAGAGCTTTCAAATTGTCATTTGAAACAAAAGGTAAAACCAGCAGGAGTCTGTGAGCATTTGCAAAGACATCCAGACTGTTGTAGGGAAAACAAGGCAGTTGCTGAGGCTGCAGAAAGTGCCAGTTTTACCAATGTCCTCATTTAACAGAGCTATTTTTAAAACTAAAAAAACCTCTTGATTCTTTTTTCCTTGCAATTTTGTTAAACACTGACCAACATTTTTCAGGAAATCCAGGCTTTGCTTTCATTTGGTAATAAATTAAACTCTAAAGGTCCACAGATACCTCTGCATCTCCCCAAGACCAGATGTGTACAGGCTCCTCTGGGACAGCTTAAGGAGAAGATTTTCTCCCACCTCATGGGGAAAGGGTGCTGTCTTTTTGGTGTGTTTTCATTTGGAGCTCTCACAACCTCTTATGATTCAGATGTCTTGGATGTCAGCATGTGTCAAAAAATTGATTAAACCCAAGCATTGCTGGGTGAGGCTGGCCAAAGACAGGTTTGGACCTAGCTGGTCCAGATGAGAGCGAAGGAGCGAAGGCAGCTCCTCATCCTCACAACGAGTGGCAATTGTACTGCACTGAATTGGCCTGTCCTCAATTTAAGAATTTTGCATGGGGTTTTCATGCTTGCGCCATACCCACTTTATTATTGGGAGAGAATGGAGATAAAGGAACTATGTAGTCAAAGGAATCATGTCACATATTTAATAGTTTTGATGATTTAAAGACCCTTTTAAAAACTTTCTTTACCGAGGACACCTCATGCACAGCTTCCTCTCCCTCTCTGAAGAAGCAGGAGGTATGGGATGCTGCATGCCCTCCTTGGAGGGCTGTCAGAGGCTCCAAGCTGCTCTGTCAAGGATGAGGGAAGATATACATCATGCTGCCTGTCTGCAACCACTGTGTGGGGGAAAACAGCTGGGAAAAACTAAAACATGGCTGTGCCTCAGCCTGCAAGATCGCAAGGGCAGTAGGGAGGTTTTTAAAGGTTCACTGAAGCAGTCATGGCCTGGGAAGTGTGCCTGGCTCAGAGACTGGGACAAATTGTGTTTGGGTCCTGTGTGCAAACATCAAGGTTTGCTGGATCTCAGGGTGCCTGAGGACAAGAACCAGGAAACAAACTCCACTCACAGCGGCTCTGGAGGAAACAGCTGGAAAGGGAAGCACACAGGGCTATACAGGGTGTCTTTTGGCACTGACACAGCCGTCCTTTACTGTGTCATGTTCAAACCTACTCTTGTTTGGGGGACTGGAGTCGGGGCTTCATGGACCAAAGCTAGCAGCCTGGAAAGTAGAGCCTTGAATGTTACATCCCCTGTACAAGTGGAATGGAGCCTGTAAAAGTCCTCAGGCTCATGCAGTCCATCATCCAAAATGGATAAGGCAGTAAATGTAATGATGATCATCTCCACTTAATACACAGGAAAGCAGATGGCTGAGGGAGAGAAATTACTTATTCTAAGTCACTACAGGGAGTGTAGCCCCATTTCCCAAGCTGAATTCACAGGCAAGTGAGTGTCTCCTGGAGGAAAAGAGTTTTCACAGCAGGGGCACCTGCTCATTAGAAAGGAAGCAGACCTTTATTTATTTTACTTCCTCACTGGTTTAATGCGTTGAATTCTAGTCTTCTGGCAACTCAGTGTTTTCTTGTTTATGCTCTTCTAATTTTGAGGAAGGTATTTTGCTGACATTCGTACAATATAACTGTTTCTCATGTCAAATCCCTAGAAAAGTTTTGAAGTTGCTGTTTCGTGGTTATAAATAGGCTCCCTTCTCAGTCTGTGCAGGACTGTAATGCATTAACCAGGTGTGACTCCTGGTTTTGCAATCAAAAGCACAGGGTATTGATTTTCCAGATTGAATATCTAAATGAAAGAGGTCACATCGAGGCTTCATAACTTCAGGCAAGGTAACATACACTAAGAGCTGGAAGCCAAATGGGACTGAAAAAAAATGTTGATGAGTCAAGTATCTGTTCCTGTACTCCACTTACCTCGCTATCTATAAATCAGCTGTAAGAGGAAATAACTTCTTCCAGAGGACTGTGTGGTCATACAGGTGATGTATGTCCCTTCCCCAGTCTGTAAGTTGTTGCCATCAGGAGAGGGCTGTACCTCAGACATATTGGTGCTGGACGGAGAACGTAAATAGGTCTGTGGATTAAATAATTTCTGGCTCTGCATGGCTGGAAATGAAAGTTTTTCTCCAGGTCACTGTTAGAACAAGCAATGCTGCCACTATAGTTTCCTTTCTGTGCCTGGGAATTTGAGCAATTGGCAAGGGTCTCTACACCGCAGGTGATATCCTCGGTGTTTTTTCCTTGTCACACAGCTACAAAAGACCCAGGGCACTGTCCTAGAAGAAAACAGTAGTGGCTTAAACTGACAATACTTCAGAGCAGAGCGGTTTTTTTGGCTTCCTCCCTGAGCCAGACCTTGCTACCAAAATGTCACCTGAGCTATCAGTTCCTTGCTCTCACGTGTACAGACTACTTTCTGCTACCTTCGATGTGCTTATATCCAGGTGGAGGCACCCACCGCGCCTGCGGGCTGTGACAAGCGGCTGGCCGTGGGACACCCTCCTGCTGTCCTCTAGTGGGTGGATGGGGAAGAGCTCGGGCACGCTGCAACGCCCCAGCCCTGCCGGGAGCACCGGGTGACAATCACAGCTGGACGTGGTCAATGCCACACAGCAAGGCCCCAGGTGTCCGGGCAGTCACCGCAGTGAGGACCGTGAGGGCTCAGGGGGCAGGGAAAGTGCGCTCTCCAGCCCTCTCTCTACCTCTCCCTGCATGTTTGAAGTAAGTGACTGCTGTTTTTTTAAGGCATTTGTACTTTGAATAGATGACATGAATGCACAGATTAGGTCAATTCCTCTCCACTCTTGCTCTAAAGTGGCAAGAAACTCCTTTGCATGTGTCTTTCTTCACTCACAGAGGAGGCCACCGTGTGTGGGGCAAGACGAGTTCCCTGTGGAGGAGCAAAATGGTCAGAGCAGCATTGCAGAGCTGCAGGTTACCCTGCCTGCTTGCTCATTTCCACCCATGCAGAGCTCTGCCACATTCACACATTTGTCCCCAGCCAGCTGAGGTGGCCTTTAGGATCACTTTGGTGGCCAGTAATTCTGCTGTCCTGATTTTCTGGAGCTGTCTGCAGCATGGCAGGGCTCACCTACGGCTTCAGCAAAGCCTTGTCACAGCTGGCCCTGGGTTTGAGAAAATCATCCAGTTTGTAGGGATTTGGAGACCACTGAGAACCTTCATCCTGCTTGAAAGACACACTTTCATCTCTAATGTATGTGAAGAGCAGTGTCGATGTGTGTGTTTAAAGCACAAGTGTGATAGAAAACTTCCTGAACAGACACACCAGCTGGGCATACTTCTGCCAGAGGAGGAAGGATGGGCAAACACAAAGGTACCAGATGTGGCCAAGCTACTGATCAGGGGATTGGCAGTGTTTGGGACTGGCAGGATGACTCGATGACAGGATCTGTGTGAGACAGAAATTAATCAGGCAACCGTGGCTTCTTCCCTCTCATTGTTCAGTAATTTTTAAGACTAGACTTTTCAGTAATTGAACTTGAAAGACCTTTGAAAAGCCTAAGAAAACTTACAGTTTAAAATTTTGCCGTAAGAGGGCAGTCTGAGATAACCACATAAGCAAGTTGCCTTGCAAGGACCTGATTTTTTCTTCCTAAAAAAAAAAAAAAAAGAAGACTGATAGGAATTAATGACTTGTCTCAAGATTAAATTTTAGAAGGGATTTTTGCAACTGGTGACATAGAATGAGTGTAAAAGGAAGCATTTGCAGTAAACACAAATTTCTGTTTTCCTGGAAGGGACATAAAATGTTGTCTGAGTCCTGAACTCAGGAGTCAGGGGAATGAGATTTCCTCTTTGAAGAGCTGTATTCTCCTCCTAGGAACACAGGTTTTGAATTTTCCTTTCGGTGGAAAAACTATGTGGTCTAATGTGGGAAGTAAAACATGGCAGCACATGCTCATGGTGAAAGAGCAGAGTAACTGCAAGACAGGGATGGGGCACCATGGCGTCTTTAGAGAAGTGTTTATAAGGGGCTCTGAGGTCTTGCTGTGGAGAAGGCTAGGTCCTGCCAAAAGGGGACTGGCAGCCATGACCCTCCTAGTTCCTGCTGAGTTTCTCCCAGTGCACATAATCTCTAATGCTGAAAATGCCAGCATGGTACAGGACTTCGAAAGGTTGCCTGCTGCTAGTCTGATTGCTGGGGTCTGGAAGACAAAATCTCATCCTCTTTAAGTCCCAGCTTATCTTTCTGTGGTTCTGGGCAAGGGACTTGTGTCCCCTAAGCATAAGCCCCTGATGAATGGAGGCAGGATACTTCCCACAGCGTTGTTCAAAGACTGCCTCTTGCAGAGTGCCTTAAGATACTGCCAGCACTGCTCTTCCATGTCAGATATATAATGCACTGGCATTCCAGCCCTTGGTTGCTGTTGTTGGCCACTCCCTGGCTCAAAAAGTGGAGGAAAAGAGGATTAGAACTGCAGTGGCTGCTGCCTCTCAAGGTACTGCTGAGGGACTAGTGGAACAGTGGCAGATAGGACAACCCCAAGTCTGGCTGCAAGCACCTCAGGTCCAGAGCTGGGAGAGCTAGTGGGTTGCCACCTCTTCTTCCTTCCTCTCCCTGGGCATCATGGAAGCTCAAAGCAAGTGCAAAACATCTTTTGTTATAACATCCTTTTTGCTGTGCTCTTTGTCCAATACATTTTACACTTTGTTAGCTCAGACAAATTAATTTGCTTCATGGTGCAGCTCAAGGGCAGCTGTTCAGTCAATAAAAAAACTAAAAGAGAGCAAATGTTGTTTATGCCCTAGTATCAGCCTGCAAGGCAAAACCAATCAAAATTGGCCCTTCCTGCAAGAAAAACCATGAAGGGTGGAAAACACTAGAGAGGGCTGGTGGCACTGTGATGCTGGAGCACAGAAGCAGGCTACATTCAAACAACAGCAGCATTCAAGGGTGGGAGATTGAATCCCTGGCCTTCAGACACAGGGTGTGAATTGCACTCCAGTGTCCTTGGCAGATCCCTGCTGTACCTCTCCTGCAGTGATGAGGTGACATAACTTGTCTTCTGGTAATACTTCTGTTCTTGTCTTGAGCTCAAACTGTCCAGTATAGATCAACCAAGAACTAATTTTGTCTGAAATGAAGTCTTGGTTTGTATGGGAATGGGCAAGGTGGCAGCAAACTACAACTGATGTTCCCCATAGCTTTTGGATGCAAAATTAACTCTGATTTGATTTCAGTACTTCCAGTTAAAGTTGTTTGCTGTGCATTTTTCAATGTCGCTTTTCAAGAGTGGAAACCAAAAGTATATAAAATATTTGCTAGTCCCTCCTCAGGTCTGCTTTTACTATAGCATATAATGCATGGCATAAATTGTTAAAAGTAAAACACCAGATAGTCAGAAATAACAGCCTGTGGGAGGAAGGAATTGGAAACTCCCCAAGATGATCCAATCCCAATAATTTGAAAAAAAAATCCCACACAGATTTCATGGATGTGCTAAGAAAGCAAGCAAGCAACCTTTTTTTAAAACTCAAGTTCACAGCATGTAAATACTTAATAAAACTGTTCCTGGGAAAATCTATGGTAAATCAATACACACCCCATCTCACTGTAATTACTGTGTTAAATACAATTAAATGTTTAACTAGTAGTTAGAAATAGAGATGATCTTGCTTTTTATGAGTAGGAGACAGATTTTAAATGAAAGTAATCCTTTGCCATTTCTGTTCACATTTAAACTTTAAAACTGAGGGAACAGGCAAACAGCTTCACAGTCCAAAGAGAGTTTGCAGTTTGCTATAAATGCACACATAAGCTTCATAGGAGCAAAGTGAACTCCTCAGCTGTATATGGGCAGATTCCTTAAATTAGTGCAGTCATCCTCACAGAAGTAAAAAATGGACCTGTCATCTCTGAGAAGCAGTTAGTCCACTGCTGTGCTCCCATGGGAAAGGGAAAGGCAATTTTCCCAACAGAAGGAATTGCTCTGTAATGTGAGAGGTCATTGAAATGCAAGTAACAAACCAAAACAGATGAAATATGTGCAAAGTAAGTAGATCAAAGACATTGAGATAATTAATTATTGGCGGTCTAGTTCTCAGAGAAAGACGATTCATTCACAAAGAAGCCACTGTACCCTACACTTCCCAATACTGGTGTCTACAGCACGCATTTACTGATGTTTGTTAATGAGTAAAGACAGAATTATTATGCCAGATAACTGTCTGCCCTAAAAGTTTCTGTTCTGTTACCATAATGCCTTGGTCTACAAATAAACTCCGCTACATTCATAACATTTTAGTTTAAGAAAAAGTGCCAAGTCCATTTTTGTGTTTACTAATGTGGAAGTTTTGATCTCTATATGCTAATCATTTGTGAGTTTTTATGGCCATTTCAAAAGAAAACTCAATGGTGTTTTGAACTCAAATTCTCTTAATTCTTAGTGCCTGGGTACCCATCTTTTTAATCCCATTAGCACAGCAGGAATATTTCTGCTGCAAGGACAGCAAGTGTGGAAAAGATGAAGTCCTTTCAGCCAGTCCTAGTGCTGGCTCTTTGGCTGCCCAGACATTGAGATGGCTCTTTTTCCCTGAGGAATTACTGGAATGATAAAGAATGGAATGAATTTTCTTTTGTGCTGCACACCCTGGTCTGATGGGGACCTGAGCACCTTGAAGACACAGCAAAGCTTGTGGCTACAGGGCTATTTCTGCGAGGAGGAGTATGATATGAGCCAGGTGTGAGCAGTAAATGGTAGCTGCTCTGGGTCTGCAAACCCAAAGGTTTGCCAGGTGGGAGGATTTGCTGGGGGCAGGCAGTAAGCTGAAAGGCACCAGGAGTAAGGAGAGAAAGATGTTGATTGCTACCCAGGGGCAGCACCTACCTTCTGCAGAAAACACCAAGAGCTTTAGTTGTTAGGTTTCTCTTTTTGAAGAGTAACATTTGAAGCATCCAAGGGAAGCTGCATGTTTCTCAGAGGATTTCTGAGGGATGCTGAAGGTGCTCATCCTACCTATTTCCAGCACCTTTTTTGTTGTGACCTTCAGCCTCTAATTTTTACTCCTTTAACGGGTGACTGAAGGCACAGGGTTGGAGGTACAGACCCTGCAATTTCTCCCACTCCTTAAAAGAAAGCAACATCCTTTCCTGAGGAGAGGACTGTCATAACACAAAGGAGTAAGGCTGTGGTGGACAGGTCAGGGCAAGTGATAGGAAAGGTCTCTCATGTCTGTAAGTGTCAGCAATTTGGGACTTTCTGCATCCCCTAGAAACTTTGACTCCGTTTAGGTTGGACCATGGTCTTGTGGGGCTGCCTGGAAGATGCATGGTGCCAGAGCCTGGGATTTGATTTCACCCACTCACACAGGATCTGTGAGCCCACCAAGTGACGAACAGGTGACTCCACCAGCTGTGGCAGGAACAGTGTTATGGGAGAACAAAGGAGTGAGGGGACAACATGTTCCATGTTCCATGTTCCCCAAATAACTGGGGAGCAGGACTGGGAGAAAGGCCAGGAGGGCTGAAGAGGCTTGGAGGAGAGGGGTGGGTGATGGCCAGGACCTGAAGGAGGAGAAGTGGGGACATCTGGAGAGAAGGAAAGTTCTGATGTGGCTGCAGGAGTTTGGGAGGGCTCTGGGAAAAGTGGAGGTGCACAATACAGTGCTCCTGTTGGCTGTGGACAGGACTTGGATGATACCTTGAGGGGAATGGAGCCGCATATGAGGGGCAAAATTGTGCTTTGCAGCATATGGGATGCAGTGTTGGGTGGAGTAGTCTTTCCTCACCCTCTCCTTTCTTTTTTTGTTTCCAAAACACAGGTCAGCCGTCACCTGGATGGATGCATGCTTGTATAAATGGATGGATACATAATTGACAAGGGGTGGTTGGTTCATCCTCTTCCAGACTGCCCCCCAGACAATTATATCCCAACTGACCATGTTCAAACCAAATGGGCTTTCAAGTCTGAAAATTTGTCATGGATTCTCTCTTTTAACAGCATCTCAGTAACTATAAAAATAATGTGGATAAAGCACTCGCTATTTATATGAACATGGGGGATGCAGCCCATCAGCTGTGAGCCTTTGGGCCTCATATCTGGCAAAGACCCCACCATTTTCAGCACACAACCACACCTCCAGCTTTAACACTCTCCCAGAATAGTGTTCTCCCACCAAGTTAACAGAACCTAAGCAAAGGGATTTAAGGAGCAGCAAGCAAGTGATAGGGGACAAGTGTGAAGGCTTAGTTTACTTTGTTTAGCATAGACCCGTAATTTTAGCCACCACAAATATAATAAGGCCTTTTCTTTATTTATCTATGCAGCCATGGGGCAGAAAGGGCAGAGAAGCTTAAAAGACTTATTCATGCAAGCGGGGTTGCTGTGCTAAGTCCTCTATTTACATACTGCGAATGTGTTTCATTCACATTAATGCAATGTGAAGGAAAATGGATGCAAATTCTGTGTCTCCATCTCTGTGGAAGTACAGAGGCTGCCAGTGCAAACAGAGGCCAGTAATATTGCTATTTTCCCTTCTACTAAATGGAAAACTCATCTACACAAAAGGGCTGAAAGTGTTCTCTAAGCCATCCCAAACAGAACAAAATTGCTCATGTTCTGTGGCTCAGGGACTGCTATAAAAATTCTCCGTCATCTTCCTGCCTGTTCTATTTCAAGCAGAATGATTTCCCAGCTAAGGGGAAAATAGTTTGACATTGTTAGCATTTTTCAAGAATTCCTGCTCCTAGTCTCTTACTCGTGCCAGGCAAATTTGTTTTGCTGAACTTTGGTACAGTTTATGTGGAATATTTCCAGGCAGACTTTTGGGCTGTAGGTTGGTGAAACCTTGGTACAAGCACTGAAAAATGGCAAAAACATGAAACATCTTTGCAAGGTGCATCTCTGAAGTTGTTTTCACGTATCCATGCATCTTTCTCCTATTGACACCTGTTAGCCAGAAACAAACCGAGTTTTTAAGATAAGAAGAATTAGAAGTTAAGGCCAAAATAGCTTCTTTGCCTCCAGAAGCTTGTGGCAGAACTGAGGGAGGAGTGCTGCATGTCAGGGTGCCACCTATTCTCAGGAGCGCTCCAGCAGCTGGAAGTGCTGTGGAAACCCTGCCCTAGGGTCATGGCCAGCTCTCACCAGCCCCTCCCAGCACCTGGGGTCATTCAGCAAATTCTGATGAAGCTGTGACGGCAGCTTTTAGCTTCTCTTGGAGGTGCCTTTGGTGCCATGCAGAAGCCCAGAGCAACGTGCCCCAGTCTTGCTCGGCCACTGTCGCTATGGATTCCTGAACCAGGGCTCCGTGCAGTGCCTCGGGTGCTCTTGTGGGAGGACAAATCAGTAAAGCCTTTGCTGCTTCTGCATCCTGTCCAACACCGGCACCTCTTTTTCTCCAACACCGTAACAGAGAAAAATACTCAATTAACAACCTGTCAATCCTACTGGGTGATGATTCCTGAAATAACACCTTTTCCCACCCCTCCTTGCCTGGAGTGGGGTTTTTTGTGAGCTCTAATCAACGTAAGGACTAACCTGCACTATGGGAACACCTATTTAAAGATATACTTTTTTAGCTGTTTCTTTTCATAGCCAAAGTGCCTGGAGAAAGGCCAAGAGTGATTCTCAGGCATCTTTGAGCTGCTGGGCAATTCAGTAAATCCCAGGCATCTCTGAGCTGCTGTAGGAGAATCATGGGTAGGGGAGTCAGGGGGGCAGATGATCAGTTTTATCTGGCTCACAGATTTACAGTCACTCTTTCCAGGAACACATTCCTAACTACTCTGGTTCAAAAAGTGCATTTCTTTGTGCAGCCATCATTGCTTTCCAGCTCATTTTCTGATTTCTGTCCTGGCTAGAATATTTAAAAGGAGGATGTGTGCTGGGAAGTCACTGCTAGAAAGCTGCAGCCTTCCTTCTTGTCTCTCAGGGACTACCAAGGCACCAGAGACCAGAACACATGTTTTTCCTACTGCACTAAACATTTTGAATGTATGCTAAAAATGTTAATACACTATTGAAGGGCCTGGAATTTTTCCTTCAGGTGTGATGCCTTTAGGCCATTTGTGCTTCACACACGATTGCAGGTAAGGGCTTGTTACACTGCCAGAAACATGCACTTAATGAAAAGTTATTCACTCTCCTATTATAGTCAATAAGAGAGCTCAGCAGTCACTCAACTTTAACATACCCTACTTTTTCCTCAAAAGCTTTGCTCTGGAGTCAGAGCTGCCGTGAGGCTGAGGCAAGAGGTCCATCTTTCCTTTGAGGAAGGCCCTAAATGGGTGCAAACACTCCAGGACCATTCTGGCCGCTGTGGGCTCCTGCTAAAGCAGACAGGAGATGTGCAGTGAGCAGGAGGTGATGGCAGCAAAGGAGGAGAAGAGGGCACTGTAGAGCACCAGGAATAAAACCTCTTGAAATAAGGGATGGTGGAGGCAAGACACCAGATTTTGCCCTCTCTCTGACTGTGTACTAGTATGATTTCGCTGTTAGGTCCTTGCTAGAGCTGCACAGTCACAGTGCCACAGTTCAAAGCAGCAAGGAGGCTGCCCAGGAGGCTGGGGATGTTCCTGGGCAAAGGAAAGGCAGGTGTCCTGTGGGTGCCAAGTGTGGCACCTCTCACCCAGGGGTCTGGCAAGGAGCCATACATCTCAGACACAGCTTGCAGGGGTCCAGCCAGTCCCTGTGGCCCAATGGGACCGTGGGCTGCTTCACACCAGGAAAGGTTAGTGGCACAAGCCCTTGTGCTTGGAGAAGCTTCTTACTGCTCTTAACAACTTTGCAGAAGTTGGCTGTAAGTTGGCTGCTCATATCACTGGCCAGTGGAGTGTCCATCTCATGGTTCCCTGGGTGACTTTGTGTTTCTTTCTGGCTAGCTTTGTCATCAGTTGGGGTGTGACTATTTCATTCTGATGGCATATTATTAGTAAATAGTCCCCTACTGGCTCACCTTTTCCTGAAGCCTCAGAAAACCAGCAGGTTCAGTTCTCAGGAAGATGCTGATCAATATCTATGGATAAGGGCAGGAGTTCTGCAGTATACTTGAATCAACATCAGGTTTCATTTGGGTTTCTCAATTTAGATTTAACTTCAGGCAATTTGAAGATGTTAAGGTACTAAAGGACACACTTGCAGGTAGCTGCACTGAACTCAAAGACACAGGTTTTCTTGCTGGATGTTGGCAGGGTCTTGTTGTGTATCCATAGGCAGCATCTTGAGGCACAATGCAAAATCAGGGCCTCAGAGTTCATGAAAAAATTCCTTTTGCAAGGAGATAAATCCATATGGCTTTGCAGAAGGGAAGGATTTTGGGGGGATCACTGGGCTGAGCTGTGTGCCTGAACCATGCTGTATCCTCTGACCTCACTGAGCTGGCTGGGATGTGTGTTCTCCTCTCCCACTGCTGTCCTCACCACCTTGCAGGACCGTGCCCATATTTTGACTCCTGAACGCGTGGCCTCAGCGTGGCCGGGCGCTGATCCCAGCCTCTCCAGCAAGCAGAACGTGTTGTTCCGCCTGTCTGCTCGCGGCTTTCGCCTTTCTTCTGTCCTCCTGCTATTCTATCGCTACCATAAAATGCAGTTCTGACCTTTTTGTCCTCAGCAAGCTATTCATTTAAAATACAAATGCTGTCCTCAAACAGCAGTCATTAATATGAGGCAGCAAATTCTTTTCTTTGTTCTTTATTGTTGATTTCCCCCCATTGGGAAACTGGGTGGCAGGAGAACTGCATAGCTGCAGAAGCAGCTTGCTAATTGCATACTTTCAAATACTAATTTGTATGGGTTGGTTTGGTTAAAAAGGGGAAAAGAAACAAGGCAGGGGGTGATAAAAAAATGTCAAGGTTATAAACTCCACAGAAGCTCTCTAGCCTGGAATTTTTATTAATTCTTTAAATGTAAATTGCAGGCCCGTGGCTGCACATCCATGCCTCCCGCGGAGTGCCAGGTAGCGTGGTGCAATTTGCCCTGCAGACCTACGGTGCAGCAATCAACCCGAGGAGCTGAGCTCTGCCCTCAGCTGCCCGGAGCAAGGCCGGCAAGGTGCCAGCCAGGAGCCATTCCCAATGCAGACATTGCTCCCAGCCGGCGCCTGGCTGGCTGTGGGCAGGAGCCAGCCCCTGGCCCAAGTGGGATCTGGTGTTGGTGGGGCAAAAACATCTCTGCCTTTATGGAGCTGAGGTCTGGAGTGCTGTTACACAGAATTACTGGGTTGGAAGAGACATTCAAGACCATTGAGTCCAACGCAGCCCTAACACCTCAACTAGACCACAGCACCAAGTGCCACATCCAGTCTTTTTTTAAACACATCCAGGGATGGTGACTCCAGCACCTCCCTGGGCAGACCATTCGTACTTTATCACCTTTGCTATAAAAAACTTTCTCCTAATATCCAACCTATATTTCCCTTGGTGCAACTTAAGACTGTGTCCTCTGGTTCTGTCAGCTGCTGCCTGGTGAAAGAGACTGACCCCCACATGACTACAGCCACCTTTCAGGAAGTTGTAGAGAGTGATAGTCACCCCTGAGTCTCCTTTTCTCCAGGCTAAACAACCCAGCTCCCTCAGTTGTTCCTCATAGGGCTTGTGTTCCAAGCCCCTCACCAGCCTCGTTGCCCTTCTCAAGTCAGCCTTGTGTCTGTGATGGTCTAAGGGAAGAGGTGAAAGAAGGTACTCATCAAGGAGTGACACTTTTTACTAAACCAAGAGATGTAGCTGAAAAAAAGGCAAATCTTCAAGCATACAAGCTGAGATTGCTGCCCAGAGATTCCCCAACATGCATCCCCATACCTGCCAATGAAAGTGCTTAATAAACATGAACTGCAAGCTTTCAGTGTTTTGTAGTGTGCCTGGATGACTTGTATTGGAGAGCAAAACAAGCCTTACAGATATTCAGCTCTTTCAAGCTCTTGACTACCAGCTCCTGCTAGGTTATTTGAGGTGGTTATTATTTTGAGTGGTTGTCTTTTTTGCCTACTTTCAGGTTTTTTGCCATACTTGATGTCTTCGTACAGATTCTTCCTTGCCACCAACTAATGTTTGCTATTTCTCTTTGTAAAAGCATATTTTTGGATGCTCTCTTTGTGGAAGCTTACAACGCCCGTGCATGGTACTCATGCATAGTGGGGACATTTCTGCTTGAAGCAGCCACTCAGCTCCATTTGGACATTATCGTCACTTCGTTTCCTTTCTTGTCTCTGTTTCATGTAGTTTCTTGTCTGGAGAAGCTCCCTGTGCTCACCCTGAGCACCAGTACTGCTCTTGCACTCAAGAACCATGGCAGCCAGCAGCCCCTGCAGCCTGCAGGGATGCTCCCCCAGCACGGCTGCTGCTCACGCAAGGGTTCCCCAAAATGTGTGCTGAACTGACATGAATGTGGGAGAAAAGTAGCCCTGAGGGCCCCCTGTGCTGCTCCTGCGTGAAGGATGTGACAGAAGCCAGTGCCAGGAAGGACCTTCCCAGGGCAGCGAGGGTTGGAGGGACAGGCATGGCACAGGGATCTGGAATTCACTGTCACACTGAGCACAGCGGGCAGCGTATCAGCAGCTAAAGATACTGAAAGTCTCCAAGGCTGTGAATGCGAGGGAGGCAAAGTCAAGGAAAAAATTTATTAACTGTGTTACTTTGTGTCTGTTTGCTCAGAACAGTAGCTATCTCTGTTTGTTCACTCTCTTGTCACACGATGTGATACAGAGTCAAAATGGATTTTATTGTGTACTATTTGCATTAAAAAAAAAATCCTTCCCAGTATATGCTACAATAGATCACTATTATTATTTCCCTCTCTGCTTAACAAAGTTATCATGGATGCATAGCAGCATCAAGGGAAAAAAAGAATGTGGAGGCACCAGCTCTCTCAAAAATAACTTGTGTTTCATTGATGAGAAAAGGTCAGAATCACTGGCCAAGTCCCACAGCTCAAGTGGGTATGCAGTGGAAAGCACTGTAACCGCAGCCTTGAGCAGCAACAAAACCAATATCTAATTATAACACATGCAAATGTTGTGTTGGCTGGGAACTAATACCTGAAGGTTGTTTCTCAGTTTATAAAGGGCAAAAAAGTGGATCCCTTAACAGGAATCTCAATTTTTTTGAGTTTTGTGATGCTTAATATAATTGACCAATTGACCACTTCCTTAATGGTAAGAGAAAGGATGAGTCTGTAATCTTTATGGCTTATTATTAAAATAGGGTTTAATCAGTGAGTGGCAGGGAGAAAATTGCAGTGGAAGTAGTGCTTAGCAGCTTGTGAGCCATTAAGATAAACCCACTTGGTTGCAGTGAGTGAGGCCTGTAGCACCTCTGGCTCGCAATAGGTGACCCTTACTGGCTCCCAGATGTCTGCACGCTCAATGAGGGATCCCCCCCTGCCCCAAGCCTACAAGAAGTGGCCTTTGGTGGGCTCCAAAGCCACACTTCATGTTTTGTGACAGCTTTCATGGGTACTGGAAAACAGAATCACACAGTGGTTTGGGGTTAGAAGGGACCTTAAAGATCACTTGGTTGCAACCCCCCTGCCATGAGCAGGGGCACTTCCCACTACACCAGGCTGCTCCTAGTGCCATCCAACTTGGCCTGGAACACTTCCAGGGATGTCAAGGTGGGTGGATACAGACCACAGAGTTTGAAGTGCCATATATTACTGGTTCTCAGCAGGCTTGTTCCATGGCAGCTAAGCTGTCACCAGCAGACTGTGAGCTAGCACGTGTTCCCTGGGACGGGGGTTCCTGCAGCCAGACAGTGGGTTCTGCCTCCACCCTGTGGCATCTGCTGCTTGACAGTGGCCTGCAGGTAGAGGGGGTGGGCTGCAAAGCCTCTGTCGGGACTGTGGAAAGTGGGAGGTGTGGTGGTCTTACCATGTGAGCACTGCCAGCCATGAAGGCCCAGCTCCATGCTGCTCCCAAGTAATGCCAGGGAAGGAAAACAAAATCCTCCAAAGAAGACAAAGGGGACAGCTTCTCCCCCAAACTCTGGTTTCCCCAGAGCCCTCAGACACTGCAGTCTTTTGGGAGAAAACTTCTTTGGACAGCGCTTAGTATAACACAGCACCAGCATCCACCAACAGAGTGAAATCCTGCACCAGCTTGGGAGGGGGAATTGGGAAGATATGTATCTCCATGGACTACAGATAATTTAAATGAAAATGTTTCTTTAGTTTAATGAAGAAACATTCATAACAGTACAGAAATTGTACTAAAATGATGGAAACACATATTCCTTTGACAGCAAAGCAATAGGCTTTCTTTGCTACAATTCGCTCGGAAAAAATCCTTCCTTAACATAACATGGAAGCAAAATCCTTGCTTCCCCAGGTGGGGGAAATTTGGAGATTACCCATGTAGGTCTATTTTTCAAGATGCCTTCAGATAAGCTGTTCCTCAGAACAAGCTGCACTGCTAACACACTGCAGGAAAAATAACAGTGCATGAATTGTAACACGAAGCAAGAAGTTATCACAGTTGTGGGTTCGAGTTTGAAGCTGGCATCCAGCTGGCAGAGACCGGATGGCTATTAAATATGTCAACAGCCCCAGATGAATGCCAGGATAGCCTTGTGAACAGGAACTCCTGATGGTGTTTTTTCTTGTACTGTTGCTATTTTAGTTCTTTTTGATTTCTCTCTATTTTGGATGTTACATAGAGGATAAAAAAAGACTCTGCTAGAGAAATTGGAGTCCTGGAAGGAAAAGAATGAGGATGCCAGCTAGTCACTCCTCCTTTGCCCCTGGCTAGTATAACTGCAGTGTATTTGATTTTTTCAAGACACAGAGGGTTTAAATGACAGGTATAGTATGGCCTCAGTGTATGTCATCATCTGCTGGGTATTCAAGGATTTCTAAGGATTTAAGCTTGCCTGTTGTTTGAATGCAGGATGAGCAGTGATTTCTGTTCTCTGGCATGTATTGTGCTTCCCTGAGGGTGGAAAGGGAGACTGGAATTTAAAGTGATTCTCATTTATTTAGTATTTCCCTGTACAAAAGCAGGGAGTTTTCCAAAGCTGATTGGAGCGCAGTCATTTGTGGAGAACAACCCGTGGCTGCTACCTGGGTTACGTCGGCATGTAACAATACCTGTCTGCCCCATGAATGTCAGACAAAGCTGTCATAAATCTCGAAGGTCAGGCAGTAAAATTAATAGGAATTGCAGAGAGCAGGACCTTGTCAGCTTCATAATAGTGCTGTGGGTGGAAAAAAATTCTCATGGTTTCCTTCAGGCTTTAGGCAACCCACCTACTGATGCTCAGTTGCCATTATCCAATTATAAGTGCTTTTTGCTCAGAAGAATTCAGCTGTTACTGCTTTTAGTGTGTTAAATAGTCACCAGCATGGAGCACAGGCAAGGGAGCAGACCCCAGCGCAGCCTGCGGCAGGAGCCGCACGGATCGTCCCCTCCCTTGCCGTCGGTGTGGAAGCTCTTTGCGACGCCGCTTGTATTCTGCCTTTTGCAATAATGCTTTGTCATTTCAGAGGTGACCGGGGCGCAGCGGGGCCCCGGCCTCTTCCCTCTTCTGCCTTGTCCAGCTGATCGCTATCTGCAAGAGGTGGGGCGTCCTGTTTATGTCCCCGAGCAGGACTGGGAGTGCTGGCCCGTCCCACGGGCACCGCCACTGTCCCTGGTCCCTGGAGCGCTGCCGCCGGGGCTGCTCCTCGGAGCCTCGAGGCCGGGCTGTTTGTCCGAGCCGCGGTACATTGTATTTACTGCGCCTTTCGGGGTTTCTGCCGGTCACCCGCCGCGACCAGGGAAATATTTTTATTCCCCTTCTGCTGCATAACTTGGCTTCTGTTTTCTTGTTGTTGTTTTTTTCCTCCTGCCTTTGTAGATGTTGGCTGCAGCCAGGGCCAAGTCACGGGGCAGGATGTGCTGCTTCTGCGGAGGTACAGACATGGGAATAAATGACACAGTTTGCTGGAACTTCTCCGGGCACTGCAAGGTGAGACTCTGTACACACCACAGAGCTGTCAGCTTGGCTCTTGGCACAGCCCTGCACCATTTCATCCCCTCTTACCCCCCGGCTGGGGGCTGCCCAGGGGCAGCATCCCTCCCAAAATGTGTGTGTCAGAGGTGTTTGATGGCACAGACAGGGGTTGCTTGCATTGCAGAGTGGCTCTGGGCATGTTCGTTTTGCACACACAGCTCCACATGAGCATTTTCAACCCCCTTAGGCAATGGTAGGCTGCATGTGTTGCCATGACCAGGTTCAGACTCCCTCGAATCGGCCTCCCTGTTCCAGTCACACCAGAAGCTCTGGGGGCCTTTCTGAGGACCTGCTCTGCAGGTCAAGGAATGGCCTCTTCTTGTAGCTCTCTAGGGAAAGAGGTTGATCAGGTCCAGGCAGCCATGCCCAGCAAGGGGCAAATGCTGAGGCTTCCTTGTCTCCTGTGGCTGGGGTCCCTTGTCACTGTATGTGCCCACAGCTGCAGAGGTGACAGTGTCCCTGCTTGGACCTCTTTTCTATTTAAGTTCCCTTAAGCATTAGTTTAATGCCCTGCTTCTATGCCAAGAGCATCTTGCTGATGCTCCTCAAGCTGCACAAATACCTGTGCATCTTTCTGCCCCATCACCTGCCCCTGTAGGGCAGTTGGGCAGCTCTAATGACCCCGCAGGGTGCTCCTGCGTCTTTTCTGCAACCCTGGGGGGATTGGGGGATCCTGTCCTGACCACCACCTGTCACCAGCACCTCACATTAGGTGAGGTGAATCTCTCTTTTTTTGTATATATAAATAATGTTTTCTGATCTCCTACAGGTGTTACTCAGATAAAGCCCAAGCAGAGATTATGCAGCAGATTTGACCACACAGAGGCTTCTTAAATGCTTGAGGTCCAGATGCAAGTTGCACCTGATGCAAATCGAGGAAAGCTCTGATGAACAGCAGAGACAGAGAGCAAACATATTTTTAAAACTTATACATCTTGAGGTAATAATGTGAGAAATATCTTCTACTGATCCAGGTAGATATCATTTGTGAATCTGCCACAGGAATTGCAGTGAGGAATGCCCTTTCCTCCAGGTTAATGCCAGCCTAATGGGTGGTTGTTTGGTTTTGATCTTTTTTCACCTGTTTGTGTACCTCAGCATGTGTCCTGAGCCTAGAGCTGGGCTGCATTTTGCACCTGCTAGAAGGGGTGCATATCCATGTCCACAGGAAGTCAGTTCGGAAAAATTTCACTAATGTTTGCTTTAGGAAGCAACTTTATTCTTCTCAGCAATTTTCATACAGATCTAAGGGCCTTTCGCCAGCCCTCATTTCCAGATGGCTTAAAAGCCATGTCCTGTGCTAAATACCTGTATTTAATTTCTATGTATGTCTGAGACAAGAGGTCAAATAAAGAAATGCAGTCAGTATGAGCAACCTGCCTCGTCAGGGGGAGCTCAGAGACATGAGCAGAGTAAGCACCATCTGGAAAATGAAGAAGTGAGCATGGGGATGCACATACACAACCTTCATTCATGCACACAATCCCCCATGATCTTTAGTGGCCTGGCAAACTTCTTTTACATATCTTCTACAGCTGAGAAAGTGTCCAGGTAGTACTTGGAGATACCTAGAACTGCATATGGCATTGCAACAAAGCTTGGGCATGATGACGTTTTTCTGGGCTGCAGGACTTGGTTGGGCTTAAGTGTACCCATGAGTGCATCACACCAGTGATACATCACATATTCAAGCAACCCAGCATTATTTTTGCTCGAAGGACCCCTAAGAGTGATGGAGAAGTGAGGAGATGAGCTAGACACAGAGAGTGGCTCTCCCAATGCCTGCTGCAGCACTTTGACCTCTTGGCCATGCTAACATTTTCAGTGTGCCTACAAGTTTCCCATATATAGTGTATTTCCCAGACTTTGAGCCTTGCTGAGGTATCACTGCCTTCCCTTGAAGCAATACAAGGCATTCATGAAGTTTCTGTGCTGAACTGTGGGAAAGGAGCAGCAAGAAGCTGTGACCCCTGGGTAAGAGCATGCTTTGGAAACACCATCATCAAAAAATCAACACATCAGCCCAGAAGGCCCACAGACAGCTGATCCCCTCCAGCCCTATCAGAGAGAGAGCTCCTGTGGATGCTGAGGCAGCAGCCACTGGACATTTTTGAGATGTTTATTCTATCCTGTGTTGATATTGAAGTCAATACGATAACTAAAAATAAAGATTAAAAAAAAATACACTGCAGCTATTTGTTCCTGAATTGTTATGTTTACCCATACCAGCCCAGATTTCCATTTAGGCAGGCCTGTAGTCCCAGATGTTCAGTCATTTTCAGAAACATGGTCATATCCCAGAAGATTTAGCCTGCTGGAGCAACTATATTAAACACGCTTGTAATTTTCCACTGTAACTGGAAGATTGCATTCCTCAGGGGCAAGCAATCACTGACTGGGTGGCCCTGTGCACATGCAGGCAGCACAACCCTGAGTCCTCTCCAGCCTCTCACCATGGCAGGAGGGCACAGCACTTCTACAGCCCAACAGGGCTTGGTCTGGGATGAGGAGGCTCTCATCAGTAGTGCTTCCCAGGGGCAGGGGCCATGCTGCTGGGGACCCATGGCCAGCTCCGGCTGCAGGGATGGATGTGGCTGGGCCTGCAGGTGGCTTCTCTGCTGGCCCTCCTTGCACTCAGAACCTGCAGGCATGGTTAGTGTCTGTAGAGGTGATCCGAAGAGAAAAATGGTCTTTAACTGAACAAAAGCAAATGCTTCATCTAATCACCTCCTGCTTCCTGATGAATGGGCTGGGCAGAGGTATCCATCATAAAGGCCCTGCACAGTTGGGAAGACTCACCCTGCTTCCAGGTACTGGTGTAAGGCAACCTGTCAGGGAGGATGTGGGATGGCTCTGAGTATATCCTCCTCCAAGAACCCAGCTTCAGATTAGGGAAAACTAATGGACAGATCTGTGTGGCTTATTCTGCTTTCTTCCACAGGCAGCAGTGGTGGCAGAGGACAGTGGAGAAAGTCACAGTGGCTTAGTGCCTATTCCTGACAATACTTTTGGCACAGGATTTGCCTCGGAGAGTGCAAGGAGGCATTGAAAACTAGCTGGAGCCAGGTGTTCCTTTCTCTGTGCCAAAGCACCTGCTGAGAGCTCATGTGCCACTCTGAGAGTGGAGTGCTCACGTCCACCAGAAAGAGTGAAAGAGGTGCCCTGTGAGTGCCTTGGAGGAGTACAGGTTTGGGTCAGATGTTGCTGTGCTGGAGGGGCTGTATTGCTGTGGATAGCCAGGATCAGTGCTGTGGTGGCAGCTGGTTCCAGCACACCTGCCTCACCTCCTCCAGCCAAGCCCAGGTTACCAACACCACTCACTCCTGCAGTGCTGACAGACAATCAGGAGCACGGGGCCTCTGGCAGGCAGCCCCAGCCCCCATCACTGATCCCTGGTCACTGCTTACATCTGGTCTCCAGCCTTGGAAGAAGGAAGACTCCACCATGCTTCCTGCAGCAGCAGGGAGGTATTTGTTCTTTAGGTGCAGATGAAGCATAAGGACAGCATGAGGATGCTCTAGGGAGAACTGTGGCAATTGCCTTCTTTGGGTCCTGAAAATCCAGCACTCACCGCTGGACAGGAGCAGCACAATCCAGAAAGGGCAGCCTGGCCTCAGCTTTGCCTGCATCAGTGGGGCAGTTCTGGAAGAAAAGACCCTTCTGTGAGGGCTGTTGCCAACTTTGATTATGACTGAGTTGGTTTCCCTGCCACTGATTTTTGTCACACAGAAGGACTGGTCAAGGCATTGCTACTCCTGGAATCATCAAGCAACACATCTACTCTTCAGGTGGGCAGAGACAGGCATCCTCTTCTCATACACATGACAGAGGGGAGTAAACAGATAAAGCAGGAGGCTGCTTCCATTAACTCACTGAGCCGCAAAGACTTGGTGTCCAAAGAATCTTTTCTTGCTAAGGAGGGCCTGGCTGGCCATCTTGTGCTCTCATATGAATAGAGCGTTAGAAAAGATCTAGAGGGTAAGTCCTGTGAGGAGTGGCTGAGGGAGCTTGGATTGTTCAGCCTGGAGAGAAGGATGCTCAGGGGAGACCTTTTCTCTCTCTACAGCCACCTGAAAGGAGACAAGACAAGACAAGAGGACACAGTCTCAAGCTGTGCCAGGGGAGGTTCAGGTTGGACATCAGGAAGAATTCCTTCACAGGAAGGATGTTAAACACTTAGTGGGCTGCCCAGGGAGCTGGTGGAGTCACCATCCCTGGAGGTGTTCAAGAAGCATCTAGACATGGCACTTAGTGCCATGGTCTAGCTGATCAGGTGGTGATTGGTCAAAGCTTGAATTCAATGATATCAGATATCAGATGTCTTTTCCAACCCAACTGACTCTGTGATTCTTTGATATCCAGCTCATCTGCTCCTGGTAATGGGACACTTCTTCCAGCCAAAATCCCCTGACAGAAATTTCTCATGGGCAGATTTACCCCTCAGAAGTTAATCCCTTTCCTCCATAAAACCATCAGTGCCCAGCTCCAAGGCTAGGCCAGGAGTCAGACAAGATGCCGTAAGCAGCACTGCTGACAAAGCCATCCTGGTTTCCTACAGTACTTGACCTGGCTGGGACAGTGGGATCACACCCTCCAGCTTTCACAAGGTCACATGAATCCCCTAGCCATTGCAAATGTATTTTTAGTGGCATTAAAATAAAATGAAGCTAAAAATATGTCAAGCAGGTAAACGCAGAGTTTTAAGTCAAAACAGAGCTATTGGAGGCTCTTGGTCTCTGAGTGCCTCCATAGGAGAGCCTGTCCCTGCACTCTCCTCCACCAGGGAGATGGGTGCTGCCACAGTCACTGATTAACCACCCACCTGGGGAGCTGCTGCCCACACTGCGGATTATGTCTTGACCCCCTGGCCACTAATTTCTGATGCTTGACTTCACTCTGCAGTGTTTCTGTAGACCTTTTGCCACAGCACTTGTTTCCCACAGTCTTTTGTTTCCCCTTAGTAGTTTCAAATGTAGGGAACAAACCTTATTTCTGCCATCCCCGACTTGTTTCTTATAAGTACTTGCTCTGCAGCTCAGCCTTCAAGACTGTGTGGAGGCAAGGATCTGGCCAGCTTCAAAAATATTTAGGTACAATTCCCCTTCTTATGAGAAGAGCTTATAAACCTCCCAAAACAAGAGGTGAAATGGGATTTTTGTGAGCCATCCATGCTACTTCACTTTCTACCATGTGTTGCATTTTACCCCCCAACCAGAGAGGAAAATATCCAATGGCAGCTTCTCCTCGCCCAGTGCAATCTTTGCTTGTGCTCTTTCATGCAGGCATGAAGACCCTGCTGCCATTAGCATAAACAGGAACAGGAGAAGAAGATGTTGAAATCATATTATATTTATTACATACAGGAGATACAAAAACAAATTACCAAAATAGCATCTTATTTTTTGTGAGTCCACAGGACCTTGAAAGAAAAATACATACGTAAAGTGGATTGGTAGACTAGTGACTTTTCTGATGTTGTATGTCTTCTTTCCCCTCACACTCACGAAAAAAATACACTCTATGCAATATGGTTTAAGGATGCTTTACAGAAAGGATATATTTTAGTGCTGAAAACTGCAGTAAACTGTGCTATATTTCATACTGGTGTTAATGAGGAAGTATAATGGCTGTATATATTGCAAACAATAACACAGAAGAAAACAAATAAAATGTTCAGTTTTAAATACTAACATAAAAATAAAATAAACTCCAGGCCCACCATGAATCACTGGGTTGTGATATGTGAATGCAAGTCCTTTCTGTTCTCTGCATCCACTCCTTTTCCTGCAGTCGGAGTTTTTTTCCTCCGGCAATTGCATTTTTATCTCAAAGTCTCTTCTCCCCACTCTGTTTGCAAAGTCTTGCTGGAGTCCTGCCCACAGGGTGCAAGTGCTGGTCTGAAGCTGGGACTTCAGTGCAAATACTTTATCTTTCAGATTGCATCCTCAGATATTCTGAGTGGCCAGTGCCAGGCTGGCCATTCCCTTTATACTGTTAACGCTGTCCAACTGCGGGGGGTCCTCAGGAGTGCTTCTGTTTCAGGGAGTTTTATTTTCATGTGCCACCTTCAAATTCTTCTTTCCCCAACACAATTAGACTTCCCGCACTGTGAAGTGGCAGGTAGTAAAGTGCTTTATACAATGAAATATTTACACTAGGGCTAGGTTCATTTTTTAACACTTCAAGGACAAAGCTCGGAGACACTGCACCCTCTGCAGCTGGCTCTTCTCTGCAGCCATGCAGTGGGTGGAGAGCTGGCCTCTGCCCTGCATCACGCCTGTGCCAAGGCAGAGGGATTCAATTCACTCCAGCAGCTCTCTCCTCAGCAGCATCGGCAGAGACTCTAGCCCTTGAAACCTTCAGCAGGGCAAACAGGTTAAAAGCAAGTGGCACCCAATTCTCTTTGATGGGTGCCATGTCCTAATCTGTAAGGGGGTGTTTCTAAAGAGTGGTTCTCATTGCCACGCTGGTGGCAGCACCTACCCATTGCCTTCCCCACAGCATCCTCTGGGAGCCCCTAGAAATCACTCAGGATCCACACTAGTGGCACTGGTAGTGTTTTGCTTCTTAGCAGTAGCTCTTCTAGGGTGGCAATTTAGTCTTGGATGATCAGTGGCTTCATGGGAGTAGCTCCAACATTGCACTGGAGCGAGACAAGCATCCACCACTCTTCCTTTTGTTTCCCTCAACATAACAATGAGCAAGGCTCAGGGTGAGGCCCTGACAAGGAAGCTATAGGCAAGTGAAAGAACATTGGCCAGAAAGGGTTAAATTAGACAGTGCCTACAACTCTGACTGCCTCACTACATGTTTTGGCACTATTTTCTTACATTCCAGTTTTCATGCTAGAGGTCTTCTTTTTGTGGAGGCTGTTGCATTTTGTGCATAAAGAAATGCCCTAGGCAGTTGCACACCTCTAGTTGCAGTCTCTTTTCAAAATCTCCAAGACCTTTCTTCCGAGAGCCGACTTCCACTGATGGACAAAACTTTTCATGTTGACAATGAGTCTGCCTGTTCGGACGTCCTCATGTCCAGCCACAAGATACTCCAAGCCTGCAAACCAGCAAAGTGGTCAGGGACTGCACAGTACCATGCTTAAGAGGCCTATTGAGCTGAAAAGTCAGCCTGGATATCTAGTCCCATGCAAAAAAGCACTTACACAAAGAAATATTTATATATATATTGACTCTCACATGTATCTGTATATCTATAGCTCTATCTGTATCTATGGCAAAATGACCCCTGTGGCTACTTGTCAGAGAGATGCAGTACACAAAATGTGACTTTGTGAGCTTCTAAATAGAAATGAAAGCTGAACTCTGGGGCCAGCACTGCAAGTTTTTACACCTCTTCTGGGAACTGCTATTACTTTCATTTGGCAGCCATCTGCCTCACTTCTCCCTGAATAAATCTGGGCCTGGAAATCAGTTCAGTGAATTCAAGAAATGGAACAGTGCAGGATGGTCCAGTGCTTGGTATCTTGCTCAGAGTGGTCAATGGCCCCTTGGAGGCAAAGGCATACCAGACCCCAGTGAGAGGCAACACTAAATGTGCTGGCACCAGTACCCTAGAAGAGCCTGAAGGAGTGGCTGTCACACTGAAAAGAACTGCTAATTTCTGCCTCTGCAGAAATTAGATGTTTTAGAGACATGACAGCAGAGTCTGAAAATATAGGGAGTGTGTCCCTATAGTGAGTGCCCTGCTGCAGGTCTTTCCTCAGGCATCTGCACTTGACTTTCAGGAGATGACTCAAAAGAGTGCTTGGAACCAAATAACAACTGCTAAACAGGGGGATAGAGCAAAGCCTTTGGCTTGAATTAGCTAAAGAAACACTGCCACAGATCCAAACAGCCTAAATGGGCCACAAATGTGCCATAAATGGGGATAATAAGGAGGATAATCCCTTTCACGGCAGGAGGAGCTCCCTGCCAGGGTGAGCATGCCACTGCAGCACATTTAGGGTACAGCCAGCATTAGACCCCTCCTGTACCCACTCCTTCTTGCACCAGTCTGGGGAGCACAACGTGCTGGTGCAAACCAGGCATGGGAGATGGGCCTTCCCCGGTGCTCTCAGCCATCCCACTCCATCCTGGCTGCAGCTTGTATTGTCTTGGGTTTCCATTTTGCAGTCCAGAATAAAGGGAGGGTGCCTCCCGAGATAAAGGTCAAGCAGTATAATTTGCTTTCTACTTTATCTGAGTCTTTGGGCACACACATCCTCTCTTCTGCCAAGTAAACACAGGATATGTGTGTGGCAGCATTGCCCTTCAAAAGACGTTAATTTTGGCCAAATCAATCTTGCAGTTAAAAATATCACTTTTCAAGGGTTCCTAGATTTATTTCCCTTGAGAGAGAAATGTGATACGCACACTCAGAGAGCAAGCAAATACTGCCATGGTTGCTGACTGTGAAGGGCTGCCTAGATTTTCAATCTGATGCTACAGAACTGTAAAATTAAAATGAATCAAATGACTGAGATGCCACAAGCCAGGACTTGAGGCTGCGCAGTTTGCCCTGGCAGGCTGCTCTCTGCCTCTCTGACTGTGCTTGGCAGAGCCATGGAAGGGGTGGGCTCCTGTTACCTTGAAAACAGGTGAGACCTTTAAATCTTTCAGCCCAGCATCCCCTAGAAGCAGAATCTGCCTCTGTGCGTGTGTGTGGAGCAGAAGGTGTGCAAGGGTGGTGAAAGGGTTCCCCTTGCATGAACTTAAGCATGTTTTTCATCTGAATATAGCCCGCAGAGATTTGATAAATGTTTGCAGGTTTTTTTGCCTTGTCAGAGCCTTTAAGAGCTTACTCTCCTTTTGGTATCCCTTTACTTCTGTGAAATAGTATAAAAACACATCTGTCTTACTTTTACGTTTATCTTTGATCTCCTCTATGGTTTTGAAGATGTGATTTCCATTATAGCTTATGTCAGAAAATTGTTTTATGTCAGCTTGACTTTTCATCCAGCTGGTTTTGGTTTATTCACCTGTAGGCCATAAGCTCTTACTGTGATAGAGGGTTGAATCTGCTAATATTGTATTGCAAGCCACTCAGAAATGAATGCGGTAGCTAAAGAAAATAATGAATTTTAAAAAAAATCTGGGGTCCTTTTTTCCCCTCTTTGACATTATTGAATCTTAAAGATTCACTCAACAGATGTTTTCAAGTTTCCTATTAGCAACAAACATCACAACTCCTTTTCAACATGAAGGCTGAGACTAATTTATACTCATGGGACCACCAGCTGCATTTCTAAACAATACCAAGCTTTGCAGTGTAAATCACGAGTGCTGGCAAGGAAGTAACAAGGGAGTAATACCTGATGTGTCAGACACCTGGACTGTCACTAAGGACAGTTGCATCTCCCCCTTTCTGCTGCTAAGAGACCTCCACTGATTTTGTGATTAATGCTGTTTTTTCATCTGTTGGGGAAAATCAGTGAAGCTCCTCTGAAGTTAGTAGAGTGGCAAAGCTGGGTGTCAGGTGTGGGGCTGCCCTGCAGGCTCAGTTTTGGACAGCTTCCATTGCATTCCTTCAGGTTCATATTAAAGCAGCTGCATCTGGGCTTTCTTGCTTGAGTTTTCATTGCATATGGAAAAATACACCAGCTATAGCTATTTGATTAGTGATTTATGGTGTTCCAGCAATATCCAAAGTCTTACTGCACTTAAACAGTAGAGCCCTTCCTAATGCTGCTGATTCATCTGACCTTTGCACCTGACAAGACTTCCTAGCTACAGCTGTGCTATCACAGCAGCTTGCCTTCAAAACCAGACAGTCACTCCTGAGGACATGAAAGAAGGCTGCAAACACCTCATCAGTGAATAACCTTTCTGCGCGACCCAGCTCCACAGACAGACAGCCCTGTACCTCCTAGTCCCTAGTGCTGCACATGAAAGGGATGTCTCAGCACCTACATCAATGCTTCCATTGCCAATTTCCCAGTGGTATATACACCTCATGGAAAAAAAGCCCTTTATTTGAATTAGTTGGTAACTGCTCATTTATCTTGGAGTTGTAAAGAGAGGTGTGTTAGTTTTGCTCTGTGGAAGAAACCCCTGAACCTGCATGTCCTTGTCCATACTGGAGACTGCATGCACTGTTCAGCCACTGTTGCTTATACTCCATTTCAGTGAAAGAAGATGGGAAAAAACTGTGGAGCTCTCCACTCAACTGCATAAGAAAATTTCCTCCCAATCTTGTAGATGTAAATTTGTGTTACTTTCAAAGAGAAATTTTCCCTTGAGTTTAGATTAGAACTTCAGTGCAGTATCACAACTCAAATTCAATTTAAATGTGTTTTTATGGATTCAGATTAGCTTTAGTTTTGAAAGATATATCATGCAACTGTGGCATGATGTGCACCTCCCTCCCTCTGGGAACAGAGACTGGTAAAACTGAAAGCCTGTTACTATGCTCTGTAAAGAGAACTGTGTGTTTCAAAGTCTATAGGATGAACCAAGTTTTCTCTATAAAATTTCAATTTGATGGAGATTTCTTTGGAATCCAAGTGATGTAATAGACAATATTTTTTTAATCAGCACTGGGCTGCAATCCCAGCTCATTGGTATGAGGGGATAGAGGGGCATGAAATCTGTGTATATGTGGTGGGGATGTACTGTTCAGGGAGTCAAACTTACCAGGATTGAGGATGGGACAAGTGCAGCCCCTGTTAGTCCAGGATTCAGGGTAGAGTGTCCTCTTGCCCCGGAGGATCTTCAGCTTTGTAGATTTCAAGACTTTCTTGATCTTCACACTGACTTCTGCATGGGAGCCTTTGTCGTGAGCTGACAAGATCTTTGTCTTGATCACTGGGAACACAGGAATTCAAAACCAGCAATATACGAACTATTTACAGGGCTCTTTTTTTTTTTCCTTGGTCTAGTGCTGGTGTCTGGGTGAAGCAGTGAGGACAACTGCTTTGTTACAGTGGAGTTAGCCCAGTGCTCCTTGCTGGGGAGCCCAGGATCAGGGCAGCTACTGGGAAGCACGTACATCCCTCCACCCAGAATGCTGGCAGAAATGCTGCCAGCTGTTTTGGCCATGGCTCCTGGAACTGTCATGAGAGTGTGAGGTCCCATTTTCCCCCAGAGTTCAGCAAACCCTTTGTGTTCCTTATCTCTTTTGGAAATCAATTGGATTGAGGGATGGACCTGGAGGCTTTGCTGGCCTCAGCCTCATCCCACTTTGGTGCCAGTCCTGCTGCTTTGCAGAGCTGCCAAATCCAAATTCAGTGGAGGAGAACGAGACATTGGTGGGGACTGGGGCAAACCAGGGAGTATTTTGAGCTCACTCATACCCACATTTCCACCACCTGACATTCCACTGCTGAGGCCCTGTGTGGTGGAGGCTCAGGGCTCAGTTGCTCCAGCCGACCTATACTGGTAGGTATCCCCATATGGTGGTGCTTTATTCAGCACTCTTGTTGGGAAGCTCAGGGCAGCCTCTCACAGTGCGACCTCCTGGAGCTCAAGATGAGCCCCGTAATTCATCTGTCTCTCTAGTTTAGCTGACACCTTCACATGTTGACTGATGAAAGCGGGGGAAGCCTGAGTGCACTTTAGGTAAGATTTATGAACTTGGAGGTTTTGTGACTTTCTTATCTTTTGCAAGATTAAACACAGTTACTATCGTGGCTGGGAAGCAAAACAGAGCAGAATCAAATTTTTTCCTAATATCACTAATCCAGGGCTACATTTCAACAACTGGCAACCCCTTGAACTCCACTTCATGGGCTGCTCTGCAGCCTGCAGAGGTATGGGCTATCTCTTTGTGCATTTTCAACTTCAGTGTGAGACGAAGCAGGTGCAAGAGACCCCTGCAAGAGATTCCTTGTGAAGGAAGGGAGTGCTGCACAGAGCATTCCTTGCTCTGCCACAGTATGAAGAAGGCAGTTCATTGGCTCCTCCCATTCCCAAGGAGGTCTTGGGAAACAAAGTGCCTCTTCTCATTCATTTAAAGCCAAGAGACACATAGAAAATATACATCATCCCATTGCAACAGCTGAACTTTGTTGACAGTGGGAGTTCCCAGTAGCTGCCAGAATTGTTTTATCCATGGAGTGGTGATCACAGTCCCTCCTTACATTCAGATACAGTCATTTCTAGACTCTGATTAGGGCACCTTGTATACAGACACCGTTTCAGTGACCCATCTTGGGTAACAGTGGTATATAGTCTGTCTCGGACCTGGACAACCTCCCAGGGACCTTTCCAGCTCTCGTCCTCCCATGATTTCTGTACAAGGGTGTCTTGATAGCAAGAGAGATGGCTAACAGAACAAGATGCTTCACCCACCTTGACTTGGAAACACAATACCTGTACATTTTGGTTGAAGATCTGCCTTTAGACTAAGTATCCCATAGGTTTGCCAGGATGGAGTGGTGCACACAAAGCAACTCTCATGCTTTATACACACTTTTGCACTACCTTGCAGCACCTCCCTTTACAGCCCCCATACCCACAACTCACCATAGGTGTACTTCATCCCGCAGAAGACCTTGGGATTCCCTAAAACTTGCTCTTTACATTCGCATTTACCTGGGGAAAAAGAAGGAAGCAAATGACTGTGAATTGTGCTTAAGAGACAGGAGCATTTGCAGGCAGAGCCCAGGAACTGCCAGAGGTTTTTCAAGTGGTCCACAAGCCTCATGCAAAAAAAATGAATTTGCAACTGTTTTCAGACTGAAAGTGAATACAGACTCTTAGTCCAAGGGCAATTACTCCTTGTTTACAATTAGAAGAGAAGGAAAACAAAGGCCTTATTATTTTGCCTTGGGATGCAAATAACATGCGTATCTTTCCCTGTGGTATTTTCCACACCGTAATGTACCAGAAAATATTTTAAAAGGAAATGTTGCAGAGGTTAAGGCAGATTAATGACTTCCGTGATCTTAGAACAAAGAATAACATGATATACTTATTTACGTTTAAAATGAAGTCGCCTAGACAAATGATGGAGCTTTCCCCTCAATTAACTCAATTATTGTATCTTCGAGATGTTATCAAGCGTCTCTCTGGAAATGGAGGAAATGACGCCTGCCTGCTTGCATGCAGCAGCTGCAAGGGAGGAGAGCTTGATGCTGCCCCACGGGGCCAGCCTGCCTTGCACCAACATTCATGCAGCACCCACCTCCCCCAGGTTGGGAACATGGGAGGGAAATAACTTCTCCAGCTGCATGCTAGACCATCTCAAATCGCATCATAAGCAGCAAGCGATGCCAAAATTGTTGTGGGTATTGGGGAAAAAATTCTGAGTTAGAAATCCCCTAACTGCCTGCCAGTGAAGTGGCAAACCCCACCATTTAAATAAAGTTGCTGGTTTGCCAAGTTTGAGGGAATATAAGGATACCTTTAAAACATGATGGTCAAGTAAAACATGAGGGCACTCAGCCTTGAAATTCAGAGCTGGGACTGCAAATTCTTGCCTTACAACTGCTAAATGCTGGGTACAGGCATTCATCATGGAGCATCTGTCTAATGGGTTTGCATATCCTCGCATTGATTGGATGAGCCATAAGGGTCCTCTGGCTCTCCGAGAGGAAGGAGGTGGTCACGAGGACATTCCTCCACATGTTAATGGAGGAATGTCCATTCCCCCCTGCAACTGACAGGGTGCTAACTACAAGTCAGTGCAGAAGACTAGATCTGCAGTGGCTGCTGGTGGGAGGGATTGGGCAGGTGAAACACGTGCAAAGCCGCAGTCCTACCAGAGTGCCGGAGTGCTGAGAAGCCCTGCTCATCCTCCCAGCCCCAGGTGGGCTCGCTCTCATTGAGCACTGCCTGGAAAGGAGGTGATTCATTGTGCCAGGAAACATCTGAGCTGTTGAGGGGAAAAGGAGATGATCAATGTTCTTCTGGGAGCCAGTAGAAAGCAGGACCACTACCAACCCATCCTCCAGACAAAATGTGACTGCATGTCTTGATGATGGTAAATGCAAGAGGCAGTTTTGGAAGGTGAACAGGTTGAGCATTGTCAGAGAGGATCATGGATCCATTTTGAGTTTAAAATACATTGTAGGGATTTATATACCACAAATATCTTCAGTCTGATAAAAAAAGCTACATGTCAGATTTGGAGAGTGGGGTCAGTCAACATAAGCTGGGTTACAACAGCAAAATTAAGCCTTCAGTCTCATTCAGATGTCCCTGAGGGTCACATTTTGCTTGTGGAGAGGAAGCAATTGTGAAGGTTATGGAAAACACCCGATACATTAACACCAGCACTGAGAGCAAAATTTCCAACATTGCTGGTGCCCTGCCATGGCGTGCCAGGTACCCAATGGAACCACAGCCTTAGCTCCCACTCTATGCCCACTTCCTGGCCATACCAAACCTATACCAAACCCCAAGTATTTTACATAATGGATGTTTTTCAGCCTGCTTGCCCTGTGCAAATAGAGCCTTCCCTGGAACTGAGATCACAGAGGTATGGTGAGACCCCCCAGCTCACCTGCTGCTGTGGCAGTCACCGGTGTGGGGGTCGCAGCTGCGGGCGCAGTCGCAGGGGCGGCAGCCGTAGGGCCCGAAGCCCCAGTAGCCAGGGAGGCAGTGGTCACAGCGGGGCCCTGCCACGCCGGGCTTGCAGGGGCAGTCCCCAGTGCTGGGGTCACAGAAGGTGCGGGGGCCCAGGGGGAGCACGGCCGATCCCACGGGGTGGCAGGAGCAAGCTGCAGGGGAGGGACACCGTGAGGGACAGAGCATCTGTGAGTGCACAACCTCTCCATCACAAAGGTGCAGGAGATGCCTGCAAAACCACCTCTCTGCTGAGGGACACCTCTGGGCTTTCTGGGCTTTTTTATCCCTCACCCATACAAATCTGAGTAGAGCCTCCCTTTGTAATCTGTAGAATTTTAAGTTTTGTGAGCTAGTTTTTAATTAGTCAACCTACCCTGGTGTCGTGTTATGTTTTGCCAAACAGGCCTCTATTACTTTCCTTGCAGCATCTGGATTCTAATCCGGCTGAGTACCCAGGGATGTGCCTGCCTCACTGTGATGTTTAAGCAGCTGCAAGTGCTTCATTGCAAAAATGAATCAGAGCATAATTGCTTTTTAAAATAATAACAACTGTCTTGCATCCAGGAGGTTAAAAAACCCCTCAGAACAGCCATTTTAATTAAAGTGAAGGCTGAGCAAAAAGTACCCCTCTGTCTCTGTCTGATTTTTAAAACCATCAATTAAAAACATTAGGAAAAAAGAATGAGGAAACTGACAGCTCAGAGACAGGCTTTTGCATATTCTCCAGGACACGGGTTTGCAGAGTGCACGTCAGAAACACCAGCTGCTCTCTTTTCTCCCTCACAGCCCCTGGCATCAGAACAATGCACTGGGACATACTGGGTTCTCAGAAAAGATGCCCTAAAATAGGTGGTGTGAAGTTTCTCTTACCTACTCCTTAGGGCTTTTTTTTACATAGACACAATTTATGTCTGTTACAAGGCTACTTTCCCCCAAAGATGTTAATGTTTTCAAATAACAGAAATACAGTTATCAAAAGCATGAGCCAAACCTCTGACCATGTGGCCAGGTCAGCAGGTGATGCTGTGGCCTGCAGGACCAGCAACTGAGTGACTTGTGCTCTTCTTGCCTCAGCATTTGGTTCTCTGACCAGGACATGGTACAGTCAGCCTTACACTTTATGGCAAAAAATTCCCTGCTGAAAGGCCTTTGCCCAAAGCTTCATTTACATAAAATTGAGTTTCCTGAGAAAATTATACCTGTAGGGAATATTTTCACTAAATTATAATACCAATCTTTCTATTTTGCAACTCTGAAGGCAACAGAGCAGGAAAGCCATTACAGGCAACATATTTCTTTCTCTTTAAAATACTTATTGCTGCACACATACATTTGATTTTGCTCTGACAACATTTTTGTGGTTTCAGGAATCTGACATACCTGGCGTATAGTTTCAAAATACTAAAAGATAGATTAATATTGGCAGTTAACTTAGAGGCGACTATGATTCCAACATCTTTGCCAAAGTAATCCCCAAATTTTCCCCACCCTTTCCACTCGCAAACAAATATAATTATATAAAATTAAAAGATTAGAAAGCCTCTCCACAAACTGCGTAAGTAGCTGCAGGCAGTGAACTCTGCTACCTTTAATAGCATAGTTTTCAACAGTGTGCACTGAGACTTGCATACCTTTCTCCTGAAGTCTGTGAAGTGTTTTACACCTGATACACACAGCCAAATGCTCTATTTTCCTACTAGATGAGGAGGGTATTTCTGGCATTCCTCAGGCCCTTCAGGGGAAATATCAGGCACTTAAGACTCTTCTATTCTCCTCCAGTTAATGAGATAAACCCACTACTCAGCCAGAGATTTGGTCCTGTTTTGGTCAGGTTTCAGCTGAATTTTACATACAGCCCCATTGGGGTTGGAACTTTTCTGTTTTAGACAATTCTTTTACACACTTTTTTTTTTCCTAATATAAAATTTAACATCAGTGTCAATACTACAGTGAAGCAAGAATATTAAATTTACAAAAGCTGTTATGAAAAAGAGCAGCAAACTCATAAGCAATTAAAAAGACAATTAAAAATGAGAATGTAGCTGGCTATACTTTTTAATAAAAGCCACAAAGAGATGTATTGTAAAGGCTGGTAATTTCTACCAGGCCTGCATATCCACTTCCATGGATCCCATCCTTCCTCACTGCTCCTCAATGAGCCACCAAGGCGTCAAACTGCTTTCCAATGGTGGCTGGCAAATTGAAGGTTTTTGCTCTTGGATTGTGGGTGAAGGCCAAGATGACACTAAAGGGCATTAATCTGAATGGTTTGTGTGGCAAATTTTCAACACAGTAAATGTTTGTGATGGGCTGCAGTGGGAACTTGCTGAGCAATGCAGATATAAAGTGAAGCCCATTGCTATGCACCAAGCACAGAAATGAGGCTCTAGAGCTCAAATGTGAGCATGTTATACCACATTTGAAAGAAATGCAAGGAAAAAGGATGGAGTGCTTCCATACTATGGCACGGGCAGGAAGGAAAAGATTGCAGGACTGGTTATACAATGTTTGAAAGCTGGAGCTATTGGTCCCTCATGGGCAGCTGTGCTGTGCTGTGCTGGTTTTAGACCCCATTTTCCTCTTTCCACACAATCTGCACCTCACTGTAGCACAGGTAGTAGGAGACCCACATCCAGGAAGGTGAGAGGAGCAGCTGAGCAGCAGAAAAAGTAGCCACAGACAGTGTTGGATGGCATTTCATGGTGGATACACAGGTGCAGAGTGTAAGACTCTCATGTGAGGCTTCTGCACAGTGCCTATCTCATGTGCTGTGGCCACTTCACCAGAGAGGCTGGGAATCTCCACAGCCAAGGGAGCTCCTGTAAGAGAAGGAATGGCTGGGGTCTAGCCTTGGATCAAGAGAAACCTTCCACAAGTTTGATCCTTTTGCTCTCTGTTTGATTTGGAAGCAGCATTGCTAAAAATGCCAATTTACCAGCCAGTACTACATAGCAGTATTCTGCATGTGACTTCCATGCACATATGAATTAACAGCTGCCTGTCCTGGCATTGCATGTGCTGACTGGGATGGAAAATTAGTGAGTGGGATGCCAGCAGAACTGGATTTCCCTGCCCTGGATTGGTGATACTGTTGTGGTTTCCTCGGCTGCCAGCTAACCTTTGGAAATGACAAATATTTACCCTCAAAACCCTACAGCTGAAAAGCAAAATAAACTTGGCAATTATAAAACTTGATTTTATTGTCTGCAATTGTACTGTAGCTGAGGTGTAAAAACTCATGAGGATGGAAAGAAAAGGACTCATAGGTATGACAGAGGGAAAGAGTCATCAGATTGGTGTTTTAAACATCAGAATGTTTCATTTTATCAGGTACACACCTACTCCTGAGCAAATATTATATACACTCTTTGCCTACTAGAATCTTTAAAGTATCCTTAAAGATTATGGCTTAACAACTCCTTTATTTACTTTGACCTAGGTATTTTTAAATTTTCAATGGTTGAATAATAATAGTGTCTTGAGCCAGAAACAAGCAGGCAATGCTATGGCCTTCCCAAGAAAGAATAATAGGGCTCCACGCACATCCCTTGTTATTGCAGACCATGGTATGGTGCTTGGAAATGTTCCAGGCATAGGCTGTAATTGATCTTATATAATTCAATTTAACAGTCATTAGTCATTTTCTACGTCCCCGCAGCTATCTCCCCTGTGAGATGCTGAGTCCCTGGGTGCAGGGAGCATTCCTGGCAGCAGGAGACCAGAAGTGAAAAGGTGAAGGGGTCTTAGGGAGGAGTGCATTCATGAGGGTTTGAAAAGCCCAGAGAGAAATCATCTAGGAGTTTGTAGTAACAGGGTCTCTGAAAAGAAAGCATTCAGATAATCCCTATATTTGTGGAATTCAGTTTGTGCTAGGAAAAGTTGTCTTCTCCAGATACTTGAGGGAGTATCATGCTCTGCAAGTCATAAATGCAGAAAAAAGAAAGAGTGATGAAGTAGATGTACTTAATGCAGAAGGTAAATAAATGTAAATTTTTTCTCACTATACTCAACAGTCTCTTTCAGTTCTTGCTAAATATATGTTATCTTTGGCTTTTAAATACCAGAGTTCATGAATATCTAGTGGTTCATAAAGCTGGATTGTTGCATTAAATGGAGGAATGCTTTTTTTTTTTTTAATGTGAAAAGTGGAATGTCATGGGCCAGAGATTCAGAGATGAATGCAGAAAGCCAAGAGAACCAAGCACTGGCATCTGTCAACAAAAAAACCCATTAATCATCTAATATCCACAGCTTCCTCTGGCTCATAAAGGTGGGGAGAAACTTTTTAATCAAGAACCCTGGAATTTGACTAACACATAGTTAATGATGTGATGTACTGCCTGACTTCATTAACAATGGTCTAACTTGCACACAGGCACGTGCTCAGGGTTCGCAGCCTTGTCTTTGAGCAGGGGCTGCTTTGCAGCAATATGTCCTGAGACCTCTTGTTTCCATCTGGCTTTGCAAGGAAGGAGGCTCTGTGCTGGCCAGCCCAGGAGGTGCCATTTTACTTCTTCTTGGACCCTGCAAACAGCCACAGATTATGGACTGGGCAGTCTGGCACAAGGACAAGCCTACAATGAGTCCCTCATGAAACTTCACCCCCTCAATGGACTGAATGAGGTGACAAAGGAGATAGAGCCACTTTTGCTGCTTCCAAAGTAAAGGGTGGTGTCTTTAGGTGTCCAGAAAACCACACTCAGCTCAGGGCCAAAGCTTCACTTGTCTTCAATGGCCTCAGAAAAGTGCATAATCTTCCCTGATGGGAGCTGGTATGTAAAGAATATCAGGAATTACAACCCTAGCAAAGGTACCAGAAGCACAGTACAATGATGTTTCAGAGCTTGAGGGTCCCACACAGTTATTTCAGTCTTCTGTCCTGCATTATCTACCAGCAGTCAACTAATACAATTTGTTCTTTTTTTAATCAGCAAGGATGAATCCACAAGTTAGAAAAAACCATATAGCCTCTGCTCTGGGTGTAAATGCAAGACTTAAGCCTGTTTTTTTCCTAATGAGACTCCAAAACAAAAGTTCATTGCCTAAGTTCTGGCTGTAATTAAGGAGGGAAAGTATCTGATGTAACAGAGGAGACTTAGAACTTTGATGTATACAAGTAGGTAATGAAACTTTAAAAAGTTATTTAATTCACTGTTTAAAAAAAATCATTGTGTACATACTACAGCAGTGAAGTAATTATTTACACAAGCAATGAACTGTGGTCAATTCTGTTTCCATAAAGAGAACTAGGGCTGTAAAACAGGCAGTTCAGCTGTTGCTGCCCCTCCTTGCACTGAATGAAAGGTGGAGAGGAGGAGGACCTCTGCAACAGACTGGTGGGGCTGCTGGGAATCTCATGAGGATTATATGCAGCAAGGGAGCAGGACAAAAACAGCTGTTCCCCACCAGACCTCAATGAATAACTGAAACCTCACACATCCTCCCAGCCTGAGGTGCAGCTCCCCACCGCAGGAGGGTTCCTTCTTCCTTTATACGCAGGTGCTTCTCCTTGAGAGGAGAGAGATGTGCTCAGTGTCACCTCAAAAGACACAGACAGGGTGTCAGTTGGATTTCTTTCTGTCACTTGTGAAGGCCCCCCTCATAGTAAGTGAGTCAGGGAGGAGAAATGTGGTGAAGCTGGTGGGTGGCTGTAGACTCAGAGAGGAGGGCATGCCTGCACCCTGGATTTAGCTGACCAGTTTAATGTTCTCAGCATAATTTGGGGATCTGGAGTCCCCCATGGTGAGTCACCATCCTCACAGTGGTCCCCGGGGAGTGTGGCTTTTGGATTGCTTCATTGCTCGGGAAGGATTTAATTTCACATGTGCCTGAATAATTGCTTTTAGTCTTGCCTCCTCAGTGTCCCACCTTCTGGAATATCAGTTAACTTGTGTTTCTGTCTGTCCTTCCATACCCACCTGCTGCTGCTGGGAACACGAACTGGTGGGCGATGCTATTTATCAGCTGCACCCCTGCTGGCTGAGGAACCCGATTCTGAGGTTGCAACAATCGCCAAACAAGGAGAACATGAAAACAAGATGCAGCTTTTCCTCTCCAAAAATAGCAATAGGAGAAAGTAAATGAATCATCTCTCTTCCCCTGCCCTCAGGCTACAGGGATCCTTGGGACAGATTTGTCAACAGCATTTGCAGACTTTCACCCTGCAAATATCACCACTGCTTTTTGCAAATAGTATCACAAAGAGGATGCAAAGAGCTCCCTGTCCTTCACTGAAGCAAGAAGATTGCTCCAAGGAGGGGCAAGAAGATCTCACCTTTCATTTGACACTTTCCCACTTGAGAAGCCCTTCACTAGTACGTGGTCGCTGACTTACGTTTGCAGGTGTCGGGGGCAGAGAAGGGCTTCCTGAGGTCACGGTAGAAGCCCAGCTTGCAGCGCTGGCAGTGCTGCCCTTCCGTGTTGTGCTGACAGTTGTCACAGACGCCGCCACTGCGATTGCCCGACGCCAGCCACGCATCCATGTCAAAATGACAAGTGTCAGCGTGGCCATTACACTTGCATGCTGAGGCAAAGCCAAAGGGAGCAGAAAGACTCATTAAGGCAGTGAAAGATACTGGTTTATAGAAAAGAGACACAAAAACTCAAACCACATTTCAGAATGGGGACTTGACCTATGAACCTGTTATTCATTCAAATGCATGAAGTATCAGTACATTTTCATCTTTTCATCATTTCATCCAAATGCATGTATCACTACATTTTCATCTACACTTTCCAACCTCTGGAGATAACATTTTAAAAAAAGTATTTTCTTTAACTCTTTTATTTCCACTACAGGTTTTCCAGTACCAGGACAGCCACAGGTGGTTAGGCCAGAACAGAGAGACCCACATTCACTGGTCCTGCTGAGGAAGGATCCCTCCCTCCCAGCTTTAGAAATCAGCACTGCCCTGTACAACACCTGCCATGAGGGTGCTGTCAGGATGTTCCCCACAGCTGAGGGAGGAAAAAGGCAGGTGGAGGAGAGGTGTGTGAGAGAGTACAAGCATCCTCCTTACCCTCTGCTGGCAGTGGAGGAAGTCTGCGTGCCCACACGACCAAAGTCAAGGGTCAAGTGAGATCTGTTCCAATGCCTGCTCATCAAATGCTGCTGGTGTAAGTAGGAATTCGCTGTCATTCCCTCAGGGATCATCCATGCTGCAGTGAGTATGACCATAGCCCACGTAGGCAGGCTGATGGTTGCTCATGTATGGATAGCATTGTAGCCAGGGCAGGATGGCACTCAGCAGGCCTGCAAGCCTTCCTGGGGTGGTGTGGGTAGTCCTCAGCACCCTTCTGCCTAGACTGCTGCTCTTACTGAAGCAGATGGCCCCGTGACCTCTGCATTCCCCAGCTTGCAGCACTCCTCCTAAGCATCCTCCCTGGCACTGCAGAATTGATCTTCAAACCTCCAGAGCCCATGGCTCCTCCTGCCCTCAGTGCTCAGGGGTCAGCAGAGCCCACATCCAGCAGCAGAAAGTCAAACCTCCTGCAAAGGTGTTTGTCAGTGGTGTCCATGGAGAGGGCAAATCTGACCCCTTGTCACCTCCAAGGCACCCTGGTAGGCTGCAGTCTGGCCACAGCAGCAGACTTTATCCCCAGGAGGTGTTTTTGGGTCCCAGAGAAAGGCCAAACCAACAGACATCACAGTCTCATGAGGATTGCCAAGTGAGGGGCTGTGCAAACAGGGCTGTCCTTGCCACACAAACGTGGTGGGTGCTGGGCAGGGGTGTGGCAGTGCCTCTTCACTCACTGAGCTGCTTGGAAAGCACCTCCCCACCACCTCAGGATGTGCTGCCTCTCGGACACACAGGAGAAAGGCACGCATGGAGGAAGCATTTCACTCTGGCAGAGGATCTGGAGACACCATTCCTAACGGGCTACTTACACTGACACTCTTTGGGGGCTCCGGTTTTGCCATCGGCAGCCTGCCAAGGCTGGTCATTGTAGAGTGGGGCGCAGTGTTGGCAGTGGGACCCTGCAGTGTTGTGCTTGCACATGCATTTTCCATGGACCTAGTAAGGGAAAGAGAGCAAAGATCACCCACAGCAAAGGCCAGAGTCTCCAGGGCTCAAGCAATGCCCACACACAGTAAATAGCATGCCAGCTACATGCTATTGCATTGACTAGAAGGAGAGATATAGCATGGTGTCCAGTTCAGCCAAGGGCAAATATTCTGTATGTACACTTTCAGTTAGGTTAATGTGTAGATCTTAATCTTACCTTTTTTTTTTTTTT
>VXBC01005848.1:123541-153379 GCA_013399945.1 Ploceus nigricollis
TTTTTGAGATCTAAAAGGGTCTTTAGCCGTTTCCAGATGCAGTATGAATTTCCAGAAGAGATTAAAAAATGCCGGGATTCAAAGCATCCTTGGGAAACACTGTAAACCTTTCTCTTTTTCTCTCTCATAAACATGAACACACTTTTGCAGTACTGCAGGAATAGCACCTACAATCTCAGCACCCAGCTCTATGTGTCCAGCTATCTCCAGCACAAATAAGTATGAGAAAAAAGAAAACCAATCCCCTGAAACATAAATATCTACTCATCCTAGGCAGAATTTTTGCCCCACAAAGGAAGAATCAAGGACAGCACAAGGCCCATGACTGACTATACTCAGACATGTTCATGACAGATAGTTTAACAGCTAGACAGCCCAGTGTAAGGAGGTAATTAGAGATGAAAAGCCAGCACAGCACACTTGGTGCCAGCTGCCCTGTCAGTTGCTGGCATTACTCACCCTTCTTGGCAAATGCAAAGAAAACAGGATGTAGCCAGAGGGCAGGAGCAGCGGCAGTGCCTGGATGCAACAAGATCAAGCTCTGCAGCAGCATGGCTCTGCTGGCAACACTGAAGGCCCTGTCTTTTCCCATGGAGCATGGCAGGTAGCTGCCTACTGTAGTTATTTTGATATGTGCCTTTTGATATGCAGCTTTACTCTGCTCCACATTTTGCTTTTAAATGTGGGGTTTGGCTTCTCCTGCTGCTCATGATCGACCCAGGGGCCTCAGTCTGCCCTGCCAGCGTGGCCCTGTGCTCATGCCACAAGTTGGCCATAAAACCAACAGAGCTGCACCAGCTGCCGGCTGCTTTTGGCATCGAGAGGAGCACAGTGTGGTTGGGGTGCCTGGTGATCCAGCCTGGAGCTGGGGCATGGCTTTAACTGCTGCTGGAAAATGCTGCCTTCCACAGAGTTTAACTTGTGGTTTTACAAGCGTGCTGTTCCTAACTGCATGACTTGCTGTCGAGACTGCCACACAAAAAGGTTCCTGTGAAAAGCCTGAACAGTAAACAAAACAGAAGAGGACCTTGAACATGTTGTAAACAGCTCCTGCTTATTACATAGGTGCACACACACACCACACACACTCCCGGCTTATGGTGACTTTATGATTTATTCATTTGTAATGAATAGATTTCAGCTGCTATCTCACAGGAGTCAAATGTAACCAGTACAGATAAAATTTCAAAACTGACCTGGAAAGTCCTTCCAAGACTTTTAAGCAGAAATGAAAATAGCAAGATCTTTCAAAAACTTCTTGAATTCATTCCTGTCCTATGAAAATGTCAGATCATCAAAAAATACAGAACAGCAGCTGGGCTTTGTGAGCAATGGATAGGTACAGATGGAGTCAGAATGCACAAGCATCTAAGCTAAAGTGAAAATACTAAGCTAACATTGTTTTCTGTGCTATCTGGCCTCATCACAGGTATTAGTTGGTCTCACTGCAGATACTACTTGGTCTGTCTGGCTTACCGTATTGATATAAGCTTAAATGTGTGCTAATGTTTGAAAAGAATGAGAAGTAAGTATAGAAAAGAAACAACAAATTTGCAGAGGGTATATTTAGTTCTCAAAGTGTGTCTTGTGTTTTCATATTTTCATTTTTGCTACCACCAACAAAATGTTCTTCAAGCTCTCAGATACCTCCCTTTCCTAAATTACCACTCATCGATAAATTTCTGTCTCTCATATTTTTTAGGCAAGGTCCACACATAAACCAATGTTACAGAATCTCTTCACACACATTTAAAAGCATACACACCTGCATGGAAACAGAAGATGACTAAACTTATACTGGTCATCTTTTGGTGGTTTTGATGGTGTCTTAACTCTTTGATGTCACTTTTGGTAGGAGTGTCTTGCAAGCCCTTTGGCCATTGGGTGGTTGGGGCTAGACATGTTGTACTAGCCTGAATCACATCTGTGGCCAGAGACATCCTACAGAAACCCTTCCTCACAGGACTGTCCCAGCTGTAAGGGTAGAGGGACCCACCAGACCCAGGACATACATGATCAGGAAGGGAAGGTGACCAGAAGGAATCAGAGGGTGCCATGGTCAAAACCAGGGGGTCCTTTGGTGCTTTTGCAATCATGATGCCAAAGTGAGAAGGACATGGGAGAAGAGTTGCAAACTGAAATTGTCTCAGATGTGGGGACACTTGGGATTACTGTGGGGATGTGTGCTTCCCCTTTCTGTGCCCACAGCCTGTCGTCTCACCCTCCAAATTCAGTTTTCTCCTTGCCAAAACCACACAAAGAATCAGTAGGGACCCAATCAATCATCCAGAGGCTGCTCAGCATTAATAATCCAAAAACTCATCCGAAACTCAGCAGCACCTCAGAAACCCTCAAAGGATTAAGCATCCCAAGACACCAGAAGAGAGCAAGGCAAAATGCCTCACCAAGGAGAATTCATGGTTCTAAAGAGCAAGAGCTTGGATTTTCTGTACAGTAATATACAAGTACAGTATAACAGAGCATGCTGCATTGCTGAAATAAAGGAAGGTGGATGAAAATAAAACAGCATAGGATGGGTATCCCAAGAATATGCTGTGCCACCATTAATTTGGCATGCAGAGCTAATAAGTAAACCACTTAATAGCTGTGCACCAACATATTAATATTAATATTAATCTGTATGTGAACTCTAAGGAAAGAGGCTACATATAATTAAAAAACTGTTGCAGCAATGGAAGACTTGTGGTCTCTCACGCTGTGGCAAGGACAGCTGCAAAAGAGCCAAGCTGGAGATGATGCAAATCAGGCCAGCTGGTGTTTATCTAGATAGACTCATGGCACGACACTCCTGGTATTGATTCCTTGTAAAGGTGCCATGCACCTGGGCAAAAGGAAACAAATGGTCTGGCTGAAAAGCTTAAAAAATAACAGAGTAGCAGGATTCTGTCGCCTGCGCAAAGGCAAGCGCAGGACCAGCACAGAGGCCTGTGGGCTTGGGCTCCCGCCTGAGTCAGTGGGTGCCGTCCAGCTGGGCCAGGAGGAACATGTTCCCCATTCTTACCATAAGAGTGCTGCCTTGCAGTTTCCTTTCCTCAGGGTTTATCCAATCCAGCCTCCATCAGCTGCTCCCTCCCAAGTGCAGATCGCACTGTGGATCCCACATGCCCTCTGCTCACCTGGGCAGGGCCTAGCATGGCTGCTCAGTAGGCCAGCCTGCAATGCACACTTTGCAAACCTGTGTGCCCCTGCTCGCCGCAGGGCTGGGGACTCGTAATCTCACTGGGATTCCTGTTCGGGTGAATGCCTGCAGAGGCATGGGATGCAATGGCCTGGCTGACCCTGCTTCTGTATCAGAAGCAGCTACCCAGACCCCAATCTTTGGGAGTAAGCTTTGGAAAAGGCAGCAGGTTTCCCAATTCTGACACTGCCGTGCCTTTACAGCGCTGCTACTTAAGTGGGCTGAGAAAATTTTGCCTCTCCAAGGTCCTCTCAGGTTTCATAGTGGCCCCAACCCCTCTCAGCCAGGCAGAGTGTGGGGTGCAGACCCACTAAGGAAGAAGCTAAAGAGATAAAGGGGCAGTCAAACCGAGGGAGCAGAGGAAAACAGAGTCTTTAACAGCTTGCTTCTCAGTGCAACTGTTTAGTTAGTACTTTCTTTTCCATATTCCTTTTTCACAGAAGTTTAATGAAAAGTCACACCTAAGTGATTCAAAAACCTTGCCTCAGGCTGATGTATTTGTTCTCTTAAAATAGCATTACAATGACTACCACCCAAAACAGCTCTGCATTAAAATGTCTCACCAATCTAGCTTTATCCCACTGAAGAAAATATCTTCTTTCTTTTACATAATTCCAGCATGACAGCAAACATTTTTATGCATTGGAAACAACAAAAAAGGTGGATACTAGCAAGCCCTTTCTTGCAGCCCATAGGGAGACATGTATTTTTTTTAGTTATAAAGAAATACTGTGAGAGCTAGAAATACGAGAAAGGTCAAGAAGGGGTAATACAAGGAGAAGTGGCAGCAGGTGAAAAACAGCCAACAGACTGTCTACACTGGGCAAAATTAATGTCTGTAAGAGCTGTAGGAGGGCCACTTGCAAGACTGGTCTGCCATACAAATACCCTGTCAGGCCACAGAGCAGCTGGGAGATGGGGCTGAGAAACCAGCCCAGCAGCTCTGCTGGGACACAAGGTAGACTGGGAAAATGACATACCTGGCCTTCAGGATTTCTCTAGATTCTCAGCACCTTTCTGAAGGCAAAATCTGATCCCTGTGCATTGACAGGGGGAAAAGTACATACTTTCTTCCCTTTTCATTCACCTCAACTTATAGCTAGCTGTAAGGCATACCCACTAGGGTCATTATGGAGCATCACTAAGTACACAAACACAATTCCCAGTATGTCTCACTCCTTTAAGCATTCACACGGCTCCTGACTCATTTAAGCAGCAAGGCCTTCCTATAACATTTTTCATTTTGTCATGGGGTCTTTATATCCCAGTTCACTTTCACACTGTTCCCCTTCTTAGCTTGACAGCCCCGTCGCAACGTCAGTCATTAGAGGGCACAATGCAAACAGTGTTACAAAAGTTGCCTTCTGTAAGATAAATGAGCGACTGATTTCTCTATACAAAGACAGTTGCTAGGGCATGCTTCCTTCCAGAGCCTTTTGTTGCCAAATTATAACCTTCCAGCGCTTCCTTTCAGATTGCGCATACATAGGGCTTTTTCTTTAGTTGAATCCTGTAAAATCCTTTTCCCCATATTTATCATGTTCCAAAATGTTAGGCAGTGACAAAGACTGCTGCACTGAGGGAAAAATGCTTTCAGTCACCTGTTATGAATTGATTTATATTGTAAGAATTCACCCACTATATGGAGTCCAGCACAAATGCACACTAAAAGAAAATCAATGTCCCAAAGACTTGATAGCGTAAACAGCCTAAATAGCTGGGAGGAGCAACTGCTTTTAATAGAACTTCCTTTTGGAACTGATAAATCTGTATTTTTTTTTCTCTTTTTTTTTTAGCTTTCATGGAAAATGGGCATGATACTAGCCTAAGGGAAAATGGCAGTATTCACACTGAGTCTCTAACCATAGCTTTTAAACTGTATTGTGCTCGAACTGCTGTGCCAGTTTTAGAACCAATGCTACTGGTGGCTGTCAGCACATGGAGAGGTATTCTTTTCCCAAAGTACCAGACAACCAAATTTATGCATGAGAAAATTCTCATATCCTATCTTGTTCTTGTGAAAGAATACAAAGCTTGTTGTCCAGGGTGTGGGGGCTGTGCAGCAGGGTTTTTTTTAATTCCTTGTACAATAGACTTCTGTCAGCATTGCTCTGGAAGACCTTGAACATCTTTTGATGTCAGTAGCATGATAACAATTTATAACAGCCACTGGGTTGGCCACATGGGAAGTGGGGGTGAATATTCACCCTGCCTAACTACACAGAAGTGCTTTAGCAGAGTATCTTAGTCCATCCAGGATCCCAACCTTCATAACTATGGAAGAAGCTTGGAGAGATCAGCTGGCTAAGCTGCAGGAATCCACATTCAGGGAGGGCCACGGAGTCTCTGAGATGGATAAACTCCAGCTCTCACCTTGAGACAGAACTGCAGAACCCAGTTGAGGTATCTCTGGATTTGCTTTCCCCACTTCGGAGTCCTAAATTGCAAGATCCTACTTATCTCCAGGCTTACACAACACTTGCCTCTCCTCTTGCATTGCCACTTGCCATAGCTGCAGGCAGGCCATGGAGATGCTTTAGCTGGTAAGAGGCATACAGTGCATGCAAACATGCAGGCATGCATTCAAGCATGCAGTGCAATGGCTCCATGTGCAGAGGTACTGGCAAAGGGTGAGAAGCTCCTGTGCCACAGATAAGAGAAAAAAAAAATTTCTCATGGCCACAGAAGATCAGGAGGGATGTCCTATATATGTGAATTCATTTGTTTGCTCCTAATTGTGGTTTGCCATGTAATGCAGCTTAAGAAGTGATCAACTACTTAGCATGGTATGGTAGGAGGTCTGTTAGTACATGCATATCTTTTCCTGGGTATGCATTGGGCTTTTGCTGATGAGATTTGAGTAGTGACCCTTTGAATAAATTTGGGAGAAGTAGGAAAGAGAGAAAGTATATCTGTATCAACCTGACAGTTGTCTGTTGCACACAAGTGTCCAACAAGGGATAGACATGATCATACTACCCATGAGGAACAGCCCTTGCCATCCTAGGCAGCCAGGTCTTCTCTAGGGAGCTCATGGAAATATACCCTCTGCTAGAGCAGAAGTTCCACTTATATATTCAGAATTCACCTAAAGGCTGACATTTCTGACACTCAAACAAAACCAGAGTTTTCCTGCACAAATTCCATTCTCTTTTAGGAGAAAGGGTAGGTGGGGGAATTGCCAGGAGGAAAGGAGCATCATGCAGAGTTTTGCAGCTAGATGGTGACAAGGGCACAGAAACAAATCTCTTATCAGGCTCTGTCAAGTTGAACTTTGCTTTGACTTGACTCAGACAGATTGCAGACGAAGGTTTCCCCACCCTAGAAAATGAAACTAGAGCTGCTTCTGCCAGGGCAGAAGGAGCCCCTCTTTGTTCATGAAGCCACCCCGTTTGCATCCCAACCACACACCCTGAGGGTGTCCCAGGTAAGTATTATCTCACGGCCAAGTGGACTTTTAGCCTCACTTCAGCCATTCACAATATTTACCTTCAAAACTGTCACCTTCTCAACACAAAATTGCCAAGATCTCAAGAAAAAAATACATCCAATGGGAGGAATACTGTGGCAGCAAGCTGGGACCATGTTCCAAGCTGACCATCCTGGTCCCTTGGGTCAGGATCCTGCATCAAACCTGCCAGAGCAGCAGCCCCCAACATTCTCACATACCCATGCTCTTTTGTCAGATTATCTCTGGGTGCAGTGGCTGAAATGCTTCTGGTCACTCTGTGAGATCTGACTGAGACCTGGCAGCTGTGCCGAGTGCTGCTGGGATACCCCAGCTTACTGTCCAGAGCAGCCCAGGAGATAAATAAATATATCACATCTGTGTCTTCTGCTGACCAAGCAGGGACTGAAACTAAGGCTGCAGTTAGGATTTTGCCTGTAGGCTGAGAACAAGTGGGGAGTTAAGAAAACTTGTACATAGATTTTTTGGAAAAGTTGTTTGAATTTTTTATTAAACGATCTTAAGCATGCTTAAATTTTGATGTTAACTCTCTAACTTAGAGCATATTCTTCAGGAGTGCTCTTGTCTAAACAAGCATAAAAACAGAGCCAGATTTTATAATCGTATTGTGAAATGATACTGTGCTTCCCTGCTTTTGTTGTCCTGTTTTACACTGATGGTTCTGATAAAACTCTTGGTAGGTAGAGGTTCATAAAGACTATACTGAAGTCTTCATCTACCTCGTGAATGACTGGTCATGATTCTTCAGAATTATGTTTTCTGTGAGTTTTTCAGCTGAAATGTATAAAAATGCTCCCTCTCTGAAATCCTACTCTCTTTTCAGAAGTTTTTTGACTTCTACCACCTAAGCAGCCACAGACATAGCAATCTTTTGTCCCTTTTCTGTTCATTCATGTGTGTGATGAATTCTTCCTATCACCTTGGAAATAATTCTCTCTCCCAATCTTGATGCAATGCACTGGCAAACCCCAAGCTGGGTTGCATGAGGCAGGTGCCACTGCAGTCCCCAAACAGCAGTAGCCTCATGCCATGGGAGCCTGGCACGGACTAGGCTCAGCCAAAACTGCCCCAGCTCTATGATGGAAAAGGTGGTATTGGGAGAGGAAAGCTCTTACCACACCTTGACCCTCCCTGCAAACCATGGGGCTATGTCACCCTACACTGGTACATCCCTCACAGGATATGCAGGATGAGGTGTAAGTAAAACACATTACGACACAGCAAAATGAGTCAGCCTCACTGCAGAAACGTCACCTTTGGGATTCCTGCCACATAAACATTTATAACCAGAGTTGAATTTCCCCCTCGGGGCCAGCACAGGGGTTTGTTGCTATTTCTTGCTCTGTTTTCAGTGTGATTTTGGCACTTGCTTCCTTCCCCCAGCCCTGCCTGTTACCTGCACACTATGGCTGCCATAGCCTGTAGCCGTACTGGAAGCCTGTTTGGCTGCAGGCTCTGTTACAACTCTCAGTGGTGCTCCAGGGCACGCTCCCATGCAATTGTATCCCACCAAAATAATCCTGAGCAAACAGCTCCTTTCAAAGACTTTCATTCAGGGGACATCTGCAGAAAGCAGAGCACTGCTACTTGAAACAGTCTTATCAATCACAGTGCTGCATGCTTTCAAACTGGTATATTTTCAAGATATTGCAAGGCTAGATCTATTAGAACGGAAACATCCTGTCTGCTTCTTGTCTGAGACTGTAATTTAAGTGAAATGAGAGCTTCCCATAGAGCTGGACTCCTTACCTAGACTAGCTGCCTTCTTTTTTTTTTTAATGATCCTTCTCTGTCTAACATTATTGAGCACAGTATGTTTGGCTGTTCTGTCTTTCCCTACTGCTCCTCCTCCAGCAAAGCCAGAGCTTTCAGAGCCAGCCTGGATGAGCAGAAAGGATAAGATGTGCTGGCAGCAGCAAGTGTCCCTGGACTGGCTGGGTGCAGGCATGCCATGCCACAGGCATCCCATGTGTTGGCCACTGCTGCGCCCATCACCTGCCCTATGGGCTAGTGGCTCTTGCTTCCCTGGAGTTTAGGTCTTGGTGGGTCCTTAGGAATTTGAGCTCAGAGCTCTTGTGATGGGAGTCTCCTTGAAACCAGAGCACAGAGGTTTTATCCAGAGAAAGGTATTGCAAAGTGCAATAGAAAGCCCATGAGTGAGAGTCAAACCCATCTCTATCCCCTTGGTTCAAGACCCAATTCAATATCCTTGGATCCTCCAGAAGCAATGGTAGTTACATGATGCCTCGTATCTTCAGAGAAGCTCTCCTCCTTCTTTGTTACTAAAATGTCCTGCATTTTTTATCCTTTAGATATTGTGTTATTGCAAGTTAGAATCTGGGGAAAGATGGGTGTCAGCAATTTAATTATTTTTAAAGATTTACCTGAAATAAATAAATTACTGTGGAGCACCTTTGAAGGACAAGAGTCCCACACCAAGACACAAAGGAAGTTCAGCACTTCAGCCCCACATGGAGACCATCCCCTTTGTAAAGACCATTTCTGCTCACTGTGCTTGGAGTCCAGGGCATCACACGTCAAATACTGCATATCTGGACCTCCACCATACTCTATACCGTCCCTTACTATTTTTAAAATTCTGCTTTCCTGCAGCGCAGACATTGTTGGCTGCATGTACGTACCACATGGAAAACCCCAGCCGCCTTGGTGGGCCTGAATCCAGCGACAGGGATGCAGTGGTCAGCGTGGCCGTTGCAGAAGCAGCTGCCCTTCACGATGAAGTCGTAGATGGCGTAGTGCAGGGATGGCGGGGGCTGTGGGGCCGGGCTGGCCGGGAGGCAGGGGCAGCCCTGCCGCTCCAGCAGCCGCACCCGCAGGTTGGTGATCTTCAGCTGCGCCTGGGCCTCCGCGCTGTACGGGTCCTCCGCAGCGTAAGGTGGTGACAGGGCTCGGAAGATCACCTGGGCAGAGAAACACAGCAGCTGAAGCAAAAAGGAGGATGTCAGCCAGCCCCAGGGTGGGCCATGGGGTGAAATGGCAATGACAGCATCCTCTGGGAGCATGCACCAGGCTCCCATGATGTTCTTACCCCTCTACAAGGGGTAGGAGCAGCAAATCCACCTCCAAATCAGTGTGCACAGGGTGACCCCCCCCATGATCCCTTCCTCTCCACAAGAAGTAAGGATCTTATGGGTGTCAAGTGACATTTAGCCATTAACTCAAATCAGAGGTGGGTGCCCCTGCAATGTGGTGTGGCCCAGCACAGGGACCAGCACCTTGCCAGGTGATGCACAAGTGTGGGATCCTTCATTAACGTTCCCTCTCCCAGAATGGGTGTATTTTTTAACAAATATAGCTCATATTTCCAAATATTTGGTTCCTATCAGTCCCAGGCTGCTTCCTAGTGGAAAAGTGATTAGGTGTGGCAATGAGTGACAGCAAGCTGATAATCAAGAAAACCGAGATAAGAAAGAAAGAGGGGGGCTTCCAAAGTTTTAAACAAATACTTATCATTCATTCTTTATTTTAACTTCAGTCTGATCGAACAGGTAAATATTGGCTTAAGCTGAATATTGAGAGAACTAGATAAAAATAACCAATTTTCTTGAAAAGGCTTATTTTAAAGTTTTTAGTCTAGCTGCCTACAATGAGGAATCAGAAACAGCATGTACTTTATATGACTACCACTGACATTAAACAACGCGTCTATGACACACATTAGCTATTGTTACATTCAACTTGCAGTGACACTTTCTGAATAGTTAAGTAGTTTTTCACTGAACAGTCACTGAGCAGTCACCGACAGCTTGATGAACTACAATAATTATAAACAACATTTGATCAAATAACTTGAGTGCTTGAGGGTGTGATGCAGCTAATGGCTCCATGCACTACTCCCAGCAGTGAGTTAAAACCTCCTCTAACTACAGTGCTGCCCCACTGAAACCATCCATGCCACCCAAAATGCTGGCCAGCCTCTTGCAGGCAGCAAGGAGGTGACCATTGTTTCCTGCCCGGTGAGAGGCAGGGCACCAACTTGCTGCTGTCACTATCAGGGATCACAGCCTCCTGCCCCTAAATCCACTCCTTCAATAGAAAGTGGCTGATAGGCTTTAGCTGATGAAGGCTTTCCTTTTATTTGACCAGGATCCACAGATCCTGGAAATAATGACCACAGTGCTGCCAGCTGGCCTGCCCACAGGCTTTGCTTACCAGCTGCTGCCTCCATCAGCCCCACCACTGCTGGCACTGCTCCTGGCTGGGACCTGGCTTTTCTCCAGGGCTGCCCAAATCCAGCCAGAGGAAGCTTTGTGTCAGCCTGGAAGGAGATTTAGCCCTTGTTTTGGAGCTGGATGGCGGCAGCATGCTTTTGCGCGCCCCGCCAGCCTGCCAAGCGCAGTTGCCACCAGCATGCTGGTGACAGCGGGGCTCGGCTGTGCTGGAGCTGGGCGTTGCATGCTGGCAAACACATCGTGGCTGCAGTTCTGCACTGCCCTCCTGCAAACACTCCCTCCCAAAGGTGTCTGAGCATCTTCTGCCAGAAAGACACAGGTAAGGGAGAAGGTTAACTGGGAGAGGTGGTCAGAGGACAAGGCTGGTGAGCATGCTCCTTGTGCAGAAGTGTTGAGTCCAATGAGGGGTATTAATAAACAGTAACACACTTCAAAAGAGGTCTTTTCCCCCCTCTCTTTCGTGGATATACAGAGTTTTTCTTCTTTCCTAAAATAAAAATATAAAGCAGATATCAATAGAAACCCAAGTGAACCCCAACTATCAAGTCCTGCACCTCTACCCAAGGCTTGTTATTTACCCAAATTTAGATCAATGCCATTCTGATCACATTTACTGGCTAGTGGTTTTGTGAACACAAGATGCTTTCAGATATGGACAGAAAATTCCTTGGGAAAAATCCAAACTGAAGACATTGATTTCCTTTTAGTGGAGTTGATAGAAAATGCTGGGTCAAGAATTTTCAGTAAAAACTAGCATTTTGGGTTTCTTGATATTACATAAATTGCATCTCAGAGAATTCTTTGTTTGTCCTATCTCAGATGAGAGCAGGGAAGAAACTATATAAATGGGAACAATTTATGCTAGATGGAGCTGCAGACTTTCCTCTCATGCTTTCAGTTTTCCTTGTTTATCTGTCCCTTTTTAATGCATGTGACTGATGTTTGTGGTTCTAGTAAGGACAATCACAGCAAGGAAATCAATAAACCCGATTACCTCTGCACTGACAGAGTTAAATCTTGTCTGTGTGGAATTCAGGGGGAGTTATGCTGCTGATTTCAATGGAGCCAGTATTCCTGCTCAGACCCTAAAATGCTACAAACATTTCTTTTTATGGCTACATGAAAACAGTGATGCTAAACATGAACTCTATCTGTAATTCCCAGGGGCTGCAGGCTCTCAGCTGCTCCCCCCTGGCTGTCCTGTATTGCTCTGGCCGTGCCCAGCAGCCCTGGCCTGGGGAGCTACACTGTGCCCTGCAGCTGTGTAACAGAGTGAGCCTGGTCTCAGTGCTGCCAGGAGAGTAAACATCCCCATCCCTCCATCCCAGACCCCGGCAGCCCTGCTGTAATGAAATACTAACTGGTCATTATAATATGTAGGGCATCATACAAATAGCAATTTTCTGCTCTGACACAGCAAATTCAGCTGGGATTCTACAAGCCCTCAGACACTGCATAATAAGGATAAGGATGTGTTTCCCAGCAAGATTTTCCTGTTCAGTCATTAACACCACTAATTTATCCCAGCTGGTCTCAGGAGTCTGCACATGACTGGGGCCAGACTAGTCTTACACAGCTATCATGGGTTTGCACCCCTGTGCTTTCCAGCAGCCCAGCCACACATACACACATAGGCAGTGCCAGATTTCCTGCTTTTACCTCTTCTTGGGCTTTTCCATGCAATTGTCCCACCAATAGGATGGGCACAGGGCTTCAGCATCCTCTCTACTAATGAAGCATGGTTTGCACAGCAGACCTGACTGGGTTTTCACACCTCTGGTTCTCCTGGCAACTCCCAGCTACAGCAATCGGAGATCTCCTCAACCAAAACATTATTTAGTTTTAGCAATGTAGAGGAAGGGTGTAGGAAAAAATGGAAAAGAACACTTTGTCAACATGTGTGTGCATCTGATGATGTGGTTTTACAAGCCCATTGTCTCCCTGGTGCCACTGTCCAGCCAGGACTCTGTTGGGCAGTGGTCCCCAGCCACTCTGCAGGCAGCAATCCCCACCAGTAAGCACCCCAGGGTGATCAGACTTCTGTCTTTCCCACTCAAGTCCATCTCTGGGTACGAGGCCTTCTAACAAAACATCAAGACCTGGCATCACAACATTAGGCAGACAATATGACTTATGCAGTAATTAGCCCCACATATGATAGCAAAGTGTGGGAGGCCCTGATCTTTACACCAGCAGGTCTGAAATGTATGCACTAATTAAAATGTTATATTTTGTAAAACAAGTCAGAAGTAATACATTGAAGCACCCCAGCATTTCTGTGCTTTGCATCCATATTATATCCTATCAGAAATGTTTTCATTCCCAGTGTTGCTAGCTCACAAAAAATCTTATGATGTTTGGGATATTTCTTAAATACAGTCTCAGGAACTGAATCTTGAGCTCAGCTTCCATTTAAAATTAAGTATCTAGCAATAACTCCTGTCACACACCAAGAGGCAAATAGAACAGCTAAGAAACAAAATATCTAGTCTTTGGGGTAATATTCCTTCTGTGATACGTGGAATGATGCTGATGGATCCCTTGTGCTATAAAAGCAACCTTTGCATGAAGCAACATCAATTGAGGAGTGATTTAAAAGTTGCACAGAGTTTCTTTTGTCATGGTGGTGGTCTCTCTACACAGCCAAATAGGAGCTGTAGTCTGCGGTCTCTGAGTGAGGAATGTCACTGCTGTGCCTCAAGAGGGTTGGGTTCACCTCACCCTCTCAGTGCGATGCATGTTGGTGGCAGGAGGGAGCCCACTCCACTCCCACAGGAGCAGGAGTGGATAAGCTGTCCCACAGTACCTTGTCCATGCCATGGAGTAAAAATACTCTGCTCTTCAGCCAGACCACTACAGCTGTCTGCAGTTTGGTCACATCATTACATAGACAGCCTCTAATAAATTTCCACAGGGTTTCAATTTCCTCATGGGTTGTCAGGAGCAACTCTTGCTCTCTTGATTATTTCACAAGTTCTAGTGGCAGAAGAAGCCTGAGCTCCTCACCCTTCCACAGATGCAGTAATGTAGCCCTGTATATAAATAAAGCAGCAGCCATGGACGTGGTGCACTCAAGTAACCACTTGCACCACAATGACCTTGATATATAAATACATAAAGTCCCTTTGCAAGAAGTACCCTAATATGTTTACGTGTGAGAGGCAGTAAAAGGACATCTTTTTATATATCTCCACAGTGGGAAGGAAAATGCTAATGGATGATTCTGACAGCAACAAAATAGGCTGTGAAGTCAGAGTTGCCTGAGGAAGTCAATAAAACCAAAGAAAGACTTGCCAGGAGCAAAGGTTTCTCAATGGGTCACAGATCCACCTCCACTGAATGCACCTGCAAGGGCCTGGACTTTTGTCAAGATGCAAGTGTCCAGAGCAATGGAATGGGACCCTTTGGGATACAAAAGCCTGTGACATTGAAGAGACATGGGTGGTCCACAAAAAGTTGCTTCCTCACAGACCTTCAGAAACAGGCTCAATTACAGAGGCTTTGCACAGGGTCTTGCAGCTGCTGTGCGTGTGCCTGTTCCCTGGATCCCTGCACCTGGCCAGAGGTGCCACGCTCCAATCTCCAAATGAGAGCCTGGCCTCAGCCAGAAAGGCAGCAGGAGATGGTTCATGAAATGGCAACATCAATAAATTACAAACAGAGAGAACAAATGGATAGAAGACTCAGGAAGCACATGGGAACAAGCCAACAAACAGGAATATGGCAGAAATAAAAGCAATAAATAAATATTAAAAACATAACCACATTTTTACTTGGTTGTAAATGAAAACGAGGGTGGTAACATTGCATGAAGTGATGCGTGGTTTCTTTCCAAAAGAGACTGATGAACTCTACACTGTATTGTCTGGCCTAGATGCATGAAAATATATCTATAATTACTCTACAACAGTGACATATTCATATTAGTGATTAATGTAATTAGCTCAGGGGCATTATATAAATTCAGTACTGATTTATTTGTTTTTTTCTGGTAGATTTATCCCTTTCAATGCATTTTACAGGAAGAAATGAAAATATAGTATGAATAAAAAGAATGCAAAGTTTGTTGTCTTATCCAGATAGACAGCAAAAGCAATGAGGGATGTGCACCACTTTACAAAAGGGTGTATGATGTCTAAATAAGTGTTTAACAGAAAAGTTAAGGTTTGCATTAGGAGTCTGCAGTGACTCTTGGTATGTAGGCACTAAATAAATGCTTAATTGGCTTGTACTCTGGGGCCCTGTGGAATCTCCACGTCACTGGAAGTGATCTGATTTATTTAGTGCCTGGACAAGGCTCTGAAAATGCAGGCAGTAAATGCAGTGGTGGAGCTCTGCCAGCACATCCAGGACCTCAGCCCTTTGCCTCCTGAAAAATTTCCCTCAAGCACAACAAGCAGCTGAGGTTAGGCACTACTTGCCTGGTGCTGGGGCTGAGGTGAAAGCAAGCCCTTATCTCTGACATCCTGGCCTGGGGATTCCCAGCTGTGTGCCCAGCATTACCTCACATCTGTTTGTGCTCACAGGCCTCGGCTTTCATTTCAAACGATGGCACAAGCTGAGATAGTCCATGCTCTATCCACTGCATGCTACACCTCTGGCATCCCCCAGCCACTGCCTGCCTGCACCCCCGCCCCCTGCGCCTCCCTCCACAGCCAGCCCAGCCCTTCCAACAGCCCAGGAACTCTCCTGAAGGCACTACCCAAAGGTGGCAACTGCTTTCAGCCTTGGCTGGTCTTGTTCAGAGAAGCTTAGTAGGGAAATTTTATTGTGGCAATTCAGCTTTCCTGCTCACTAGATGTAAATGTTACAACTAATCAATTCTCTTGGTAAACATTATGGAAAACTCACAGGGACAATTTCATTTGTAGAAATGTGTAACTAAAAATATTAATAACGATGCAATATGTGTGCCAACTGTCAACCTGCCACAGTGTCTGCTTTCAACTTCCACCCAAGAAATGTACTAGAAACAATAAGCTCATCATAACAAAAGCCTGATTAATGGAGCTGGATGTAAATTTAGCTGCAGAAATGCAATGCCAGTCAGGTGCTCCCCCTTCAAAGAGAGCATTCTCACACCTCTTTCCCACACCCCTGCTTAGTCACCTTCAGTGCTGCAGAGGAACTTTGGAGCTGAGACTGTTCTGTGCTTGACCCCCTGTGCCTTCCCAGAAAAGAGTAATTAAACTTCTCACACCACAACATGTGCAGGGAAGACTGATGTGAGACTGTCTTACTGTTCATATGATGATGGCTTGACTTTCAAGTTTGCCGTGCCATGCAGCAAAACTCAAGCTGCAGCAATGAATCTAATTTGGTACCTTTGGGGAACACGGACAATCCTACTTGCTCTGACACCTTTGGGGATCTTTTCTTTTTACAGTGGGAAGCCTCAGACACAGGAGCTGCCTGGTTTAACAGGGCTCCCTCAGCAGGAGCAGCTCAGATGCATGGTCTGAACATCAGACCTAGTGCTGGCAACAGCCAGGAGATTTCCTGCCCTCATACACCTTCTGAAAGAGACACATACTCTGCAGGTAGCTTCTTTTGTCTCCCACTTTCAGTATCAAGGGTGCAATTCTATGCTAGCATTTACCCTGCTGGTCAGTATTTTAGTTTCTGCATCAGTGTGGATTTTCTGCATCAGTGTGGTCAAAGTCTGCCAGGTTCTCCTTGGCTCTTCCTGGAGGGGACAGCTGTGTCTGCAGAGGAATATTTTGCTACAGAAATGGACCCTGTGCCATTGCACTGCATGTGTATCCATGTCCCTGCCCACCAGTCCACTCTAAAAACCTCTGAAACCACTGTCTAACTTCAACCACCTTTTGGAGATACACCTTAAATGTTAAGCTCCTGAAAGTCTTAAGAAAACAATCTCATTGCTTCACAAATTTAAGCCTGTTGGACTACTACCCCCTGTGACGAAGGCTGATAGGGCCACAATGTTGGTACCTCCTACTGACAAAACAGACTTATTTCATATATTACCACACCGAGAACAAGATTTTAGGAGAGAAACCAATGTGCATCTCTGTGCTATGTTCATTGCAATGACTCTAGGCTAAAAAAAGACAGATCTGCTTTTGGCAGATGCTGCAAATAAATCACATGGTGTGGTAAGTTCATCAGCCTAAGCTGGGCAGGTATTACCTACCAGCTCCTCTAGAACACTTTGTTTTTCTGCCTGTCAGACCAAGTGGACTGCAGGGCAAAAGAGCCTCTTTTGCTTGTGGAGAGGTCTGACCACCTCCACGGTGTGCACTTCAGCATCACCTGGATGAGGTGAAACGGCAGTAGAAATTGGAAAACCTGCCTTGCCACTGCAGAGAGGAGACCATCAAAGACACTAAGATCACAGTGAGCATTGGAATCTTGCAGGCCACAGTGTTTGGCACTCGATCAACATCCCCAAGCAACCATGACAGAAACCCACTGTGTACCACCACCAGCAGTCCCTGAGCTCCTTGAGATGCTGGAGAAATGGCACTCCTGCAGCAGCCTTAACAAGGCTCCTTCATATAATTTGACATAAGACAGCATTTGGCCCATGCCTCCAGTCCTTCTGCAGTCTTCTACAGTACATAAATCAAGGCAAGTAATCCCTTGCCTCACCATCCAAAAGTTATGCAATCTTGCAAAGACTTCAGGAGGAAAATCCAACTATTTCAGATAATCAGCCCTCCCAAATAATTTATACCAAGGTAACTTCTGTCTTTTGGGAATCTCAAAGCATTCTTCTGCCATTCTCAAAAGTGAGAAGCTATCCAGGAAGAGCTCCAACTCACATGCAGCAGCTGACCAGTGAGGGGCTGGAAAAGGCACAAGGAGAGCTAGGGAAGACCTCTGGAATTTCTCCAGGATCCTTGAAATCTCTGACAATAATCAGCCAGATGAGAGCCATCTTCTCAGCTTTTCCTCAACATTCAACTACACAATTTCATTCGATGAAAATGAAACACTGCTAGGTCATTCCTGTCTTCATGCAGCCAATGATCACAAAAGTATTGTTCTTATCAGGAAAATCTCGCTACAGCTCAAACCTCTTGGATTTCTTCATCTCTGGTTAATAGTGCTTCTCCAATAATTCATAATTTATTCCACAATGGCTCCATTTTGCTTAACCACTACTTTCACTCATCGAACAGATAGAAACACTCAGTTTCTTGGCTCACAAAACCCTCCAGATGCATGGTATCATTGGCTATAGACTATCAAGGAAAACAATTATTGCCTTTTTCTCATCTTTAGAATCAACATTTCCAAGGCTGTCCTAGCCCAGTCAGGAAAATGAACCATCACATCTCACTTGATGATATGAAGTCCTTTGACCCATCAGCAAGAAAGATGGTATTTAAATACTCATCTCTCCAGCAATTCCCCTCCTTTCCCTATCCCCATAAAAGATTTATGTTCTCAGCCTTGGCTGGCCAGCAGTACCTGTTGTGCATATGGAAGACCAAAAAAAGCCTGGAGCTACCTCCAAAGAGCCAGACAAAGGACTGGATTTGCTTCTTCATTGGCAGGGCTGTAAGAAAAGCTGGCTCACTCCCCAGAGCTGCAGAATAACCTCTTTAACAGCTTCTGAGCACAACACACCACTGCAAAAGCCTGAAAGGCAGCAGGTTAGTGTTTCAGTAACTGCAATGGTACTAAGGATCAAGGGGATTTTCTTTCAGCCTAAGAGTAACGTAATTCCATGAATATTTTTCAACTGTTCTTGTTTATAGTGAAAAGGCTTTGTGTCTATAGGACTGTCTGCTTGAACTACCCAGCTACCATGAGATACACTTAATTCTAGGAAAAAGAACACCTGACAGAATTATATGTAACTACACACTGTCAAAAAAGGTCACAAGAAGCAGCACCCCTCTTTCAACCCATAGCTATAGATGTTGATTACTGGAATGAGGGATGCTGCAGAGAGGCTGGTGGTAAAAGACTCATAGCATATGCATCGAGTAAACTGGGTTCTGGACATTAACTTCTTTTCTTCCCATGGAGAATTTGAGAACTTCACCATTTGTGTGGGATTTTGAATGTTGTTAGACTGGGTATCTCACAATGACACCCACTGTTGCATGGCAATTAATCTCAAATGAGCTTTTGATCCAAAACTTCTGAGACATGTCAATACATTGCTTTAGGTTACACGCTTCCCATGTAACCAGTCGTATCCAGGAATCTCAATGAGAAACATGGCAGTTCTACTTTCCAGCCAGAGAACTGAGAGCTGAATAAGTGAGCTAGTTGTCTCTTCATGCCAAAAATGAACTGTGAAATGAAGCAGTGGGGTGCAGTGCCTGAAGAGAGGCTCCGGAGGCACCGTTAAAATCCTGTGGCACTTTTCTCAAGGGAAGCAATAGTCCTGCTAACAAGGCCAGATGCCAATTTAGAGAATTAAATTCTGCCTACCCAAACTCCTCTTGTTTCATGTGGATACAGTGCTCTTCATGTCCTACATAAGAAGTTTGGAAAGGATCTCCTGGAGCCCTGGGACCCATTCCTTCCTGCTGTTGGCAGCCTACAATATCCCCCCTTTCACAAAGTGGTCAAGCTCCCTCCAAAGAATAATTTGTTTTAGCCATAATTGGAGGTCAATCCAGAAGCAGTTGTTAGAAACTTGCTGCTCCAAACAGGGGACTGCTGATATGCACTGTTAAACACTGGCTATGCTCCATCCCAGAGGCAGCTGCATTTCAAGAGCTGGCCAAGCAGAGGGCCAACCCCCAAGTGCCAAAGCACTGGGAAATCCAGGAAGGAAAGGAGACGATCCTATGGGCTACTTGTAATGGGAGGAATCATGCAGAGGATCATGGGGCAGATTGGAGAAGCATCTTGCTCTTCACATGCCCTTGTCCTTCAGAGATGCTGAGCATTCAGGAGGCCTCATAAGGGGACATGTCACTCCTCTAGGATGGCCTGTGGGAGAGGGGGAGGGATTTGTCACAACCAGGTGAAAACTAAGCTAAAGTTTCTCCTTTTCCTCTGATTCACTTTTTGCTGCCCTATTACTTAAAGGGAAAATTTCCTCTCCTCCACTGTTGGAAATTTGCACCAGCTTGGAAACCCCCCACAGTGCTTGGGAAGATGGGCTTTCCTGCAGGAAGGAAAGCTTGAGGACCAAACCAAGGGATGCACTTCACCACAGCCATCAGCAAGGTGGCTGGTGTGAGATGGTGGCCTGCTGGTGTGCTGCTACTACCAGCTACCACAGCCTGGGATTTCTAGGCTCCTGTATAATTATATTGACTCCAGCCTAGTCTCATTTACTTCATCTCATTAACTATTCCCCTAGAAATCATTATTCTTGTGCTTATGAAACAACAGTCCCCATGTCTTGCTAGATTTAGTGATACAATGGAAAGAGCTGGACAGGATTTGGCCATCACCCCAGCCATACCTAGCTGAACAGATTCTCCTTTTGCACATGGCATTTCTGAGCAGAGCCAAACAATTTGTGTTTTTCCAAAGATAGGATGACCAGGAAGATGCTGTTAAAGAGGTTTTTTTCCTACAAAGTGCACTTCTACGAAGTGTAGAGATGGGACTTGAAAACATAATTGCTTAGGTATGTCCTCACATGTCCTGAGCACTGCTGAACACCTGCCAGGATTCCCTCTTTCCTTCTCATCAGTTTGGCCCTTTGTTTTCTCTCTGTGCAGATGTCAGTGGCACAGGACAATTAAAAAACACATTTGCAGCGCTCCAATGGGTTGACATCCCAGGCTGTTTTGAGATTATTCTTGCATATTTGCCCAGGTTCTTTTTGGAGTCCTGCAAGTGACTGAACTCAAATCTTCTGTTACCCACAAGATCCTTGAAGGACCTCAGCACAATTAAAATGTAGCTTTAGTTTAAGGACAACAATGATAAGCTTGAAAACCAAGCTTATTCAGGCCTAAAAGGTAAAAAAACCCAACCAGGCAGCAGTTCCTACAACCCAAAATCAGGACTCAAAAGTAAAAGTTACTGACTGTCTTTAACTCCTATTAGTTTCAGCAGTGAGTGTTACAACCACTCACTGTCTGTCATGGTCAGACTTCTGAGTAGAAATACACAGTTTACTTCTGCTTTACACAGCTAATTTCAGGTAAAACCAGTAGGACTGGTGTTTAAATCCTCAAGGAAGAGAGGCAGGCTGCATGCAGTAACAGAGAAAGGCAAAACATAGGAAGGTTTTCCTGCTACGGAAGGCACGAGATCAATAAAATGCTCAGTAAGACACGCATCCCACAGCAAAACAGTGGTAGTGTGATGTTTCAAAAGTTAAAAGCATGTTAGAATTTGTTGCTGGAATATAGTCAAACTGCAAATATGCCTCTTCTATAAATAGCAAACAGCAACAATAGCTGAGGTCTCCAAGTGATTTATTAGCAGTATTCTGAATAGATGAACGCTAAAATAAGTTACTAATTTACTAAAATCTTGTCAAGGAGACTCTGCTTCAGTAAGCCCTTTTATCCTGGAGCTTGTCTAAATGGGGACACTCAGGCGAGCTAATCTGAATTGACCACAGATGGGAATGTAAAGTGAATGAGATAATTGCATTGCAGAGTGGACAGTCACTCTCACTCACAGTTAAAGAATTAACATCTGCTAAGGGCCCCTTGCAGATGAGCCCTCAACTGTGATCCCTAGACAAGGATAATTCTAAGATTAGTGTGTTGAAAAGAAAATATTAATATAATCTGAACTATGGGAGGGAAGATAGCCTTTTATGCATACTAGTAAAATTAGTATTCCTGTCTGAGCATGAAGCTGAAAGAGTTTATTTCTGCATCTTGTTTACTTAGATCAGATTATGTTTGGCTGGTGGATCCAGTTTTGATTTCCCTTGCAATAATGTGGCTGAAGGGTTACACCCTGAAAAACAACGAAAATACTCAGCATTTGTAGCATTTTTGTATGATTCAGGCTAAAACTTGGCCGTAGCCTTTCTCTTAAAACACTGGTGATACAAGGCTAACATTTAGAGGTTTCTGCCTATGCTTAACAAGCTGCTGTTGTGAAACAATTAATTCACTGTATTAAGCATAGGGGAAGTCTATAATGACCTCTCTGCATGCAGCTGATCCGAACTTATTCCCTGACATGGGAATGTGTCCCCTTCACAATGTTGCAAATCCAACTCCTCAAATAGGCAGATGCTTAAAGCTTGCTGGAAACCCAGGTTGGCTGTACCAAGGTTGGGATGCCAGGGCAGGAGGTGGGCACCCACATCTGCCTCCTTTCCTGTTCCCTACTGAGGAGAGGCTCAGTTGATTTGTTTGGCTTTTGTATACCTGCAGAGAAATCACTGACTACTTTGCTGGTTGTTGAAAAAATGGTTCTTCCTTGCATGAGGTCAGATTGCAGCCAGGCTGCCCTGGCATGGGGCTCAGCTCAGCAGAGCCCCTGAGGTCTCTGGGCACATGCTGACCTCAGGCTTACTTCCACCAAGAAAACTATTTAGACCAAACCCAGGGCATTTTAGTGCAGTGTTCCTGACATCAGTACAGCCTTCAACCTCTTTGCTTGGCAGTTCTGCCCAGATTTGTCCTTTCTTTCCTAATCCCACCACTGGGCTGTTGATCCTCCATCTCCTGCCTGCCTCAGGCTGGAGCCGCATCCACATCAGAGATAACCAGGTCTGGTGGACTCGCAGCATTAGGGACAGGTAGCAAAGAAGAGCAGGGACCTACCAAGTCCCTGATGAGGTGATTCTACCCATGAATAGACCATCCAAGTGCCACACATGGCGTGTGACATAATTACCTCGTATGGTTCCCACTGCTGAGGTAGCACCCAGCTGAGGTGACTGCAGCCTTCCAAAAGTATCGCTCCCCCGGAGCTCTCCAGCACCCCAGTCCCACCACTGCATAGGCAAGCCCAGAGTCACACTGCTACAGAAGGATGAAAGGCACCTCCCGGAGCCATTTCAGCATTTCTGAGGTCTGGGACTTTGAAATGAACCTAGAGACTTGGCAGCTTGTTTTCTACACTATCATAAATCTCTTCAAGATCAACATCATGGCAAATTCTGATGAGGGAGGATTTTTGTCAGAAGAGTTGAAGTAGGCATCTAAGGAATGACTCATGATGATGAGGGCAGAATGCAAAAAGTCTGATCTTTCTTTTTAATAAAAAGTGAAGCAGACACACCTTTGACCCAAATTAAGATGGGTAATATACTGAAAAAAGGCCCTAAGCCCCTGAGTACTGCGGGGTTCTGCACACTGCTGCCTTGAATTGGGGCTTGCAGGCACTGTAACAATCAGCAGAAATGCAGGTGGATCAGCACTGCCTGTTCTTTACAGAGGGTAAAACCAGAAACCACCAGCCCAACAAGCTGTTGTCTCTGTGCCAAACTCCAGTGATATTTGGGATGAATCACCACTACCTGAGGCCTCACCTGAGAAAAACTGCTCATCCAAGGGGACAGACAGCAGTGAGTGATCTGCCAGCACCATGCAGAGAGACCCCAACATCCTGCAAAATCCTGCAAGCCCTTAACGCTGTGCCCAGAAATGCACATGTGGCGTTGAAATGTCTGAAGTGTGAGAAAGCAGTACACAGACAGTGTGACACATGGTTTGGATCACGGGTTACAGTTGTTACATCACATTTAAAAAAAAAAAATCTAAAAAGTTAAAAAAGAAACCAAGTGGCACTCACAGAATTTGTAGTTGTGCTTTAAAGAAGACGAGTAATACCTTTCAGAGTAATGAGTAATACCCTTCAGATGTGGACATTTTGGATGACTGCATATTTGAAATCACTGTTTCAAGTGAAATTACTGTTTCCATATGTCTGAAATTAGGTGCGACCAAAGTGGGAGTAAAGCACAACATAACTCCAAACAGAACAAAAAACTCTGATGTTTCTTTAGGTCAGACACATGTTGCTATTGGCAGCTACTAGTAATTGCTGGAATGCAGCACACTGTAATAAATTAAATGTGATATTTGCTAAGCATGCAGGCTTGCCATCTGGAGAGGTGCTGCTATTACTTTGCAGGTAAAAAGTGGTGTTTAAGCGCAGGAAACCGAAGTGTACCATGTGAGCAAAATCTTCTAAGCTCCAGCCCCTTGGATGCAATATTTGTTTAAAACTTGGAACAAGTAAATGCTCTTGACTTTTATAGCTTCTTTGGAATAACACAGACTAAAGCGATGCCAAAAGAAGAGGTCCCACAGGAGCAACCTCGGTACATAGCCTCTCTTTGCAGCATGCTACTACAGATGCATCAAACACCACCAAATTACTTTTCTTCTTGAGACAGGCATTGGTTTCTACACAAAAGACCTTGATTCTACTGTCCCCAGATTGCGCCAGCCCAGAGAAGAGCTTGCCTGAGGTCAGGATTTGTACAGTTTCTCTCCTGGTACAGCCCCCATCCTGTGTGCAGGGACAGCACCATCCTGGTGTGCAGTGATCACAATGAAAACTGCACCAGGATGCTAGTAAGAGGGGACCCAATACCAGTGAGGCAAATACTGCCTTGTAAGATGCCCTGGGTTTCTCATCCCAGAGTAAAAATCCCTGGAAAGCTAAAAAAGGAGCATGCAAGTCATATACCCAAGAGAAGTCCCACTGGCTGGCCTAAGAGCTGTGGATTTCTCCATGCCCTCCATCACAGGCTGGCATAACTTTATAAGGATTCAGGTGGTGGAACACAGAAGCTGGCACAAGTACTGAGGGCCTGAGAAATTCCCAGTGGTGTACATACATCCTTCCTTTTGTAGGTCTTACTTTGTAGTTAGCCCTGATTCAGAACCACAGAATTATCTGGCTGGGAAAAGACCTTGAAAGATAATTGAGACCAACATCCCTGCCATGGGTAGGGACATATTTCAGTAGATCAGGTTGCTCAAAGCCCCATCCAACCTGGCCTTGAACACTTCCAGGGATGAGCCATCCACAGCTTCTCTGGGCAACCTGTTTCAGTGCCTCATGACCCTCATAATCAAAAAATGTCTTATGTCCAATCTAAATCGATTTCAGTATAAAACTGTTGCCCCTTGTCCTGTCAGAAAAGGCCATGTTGAAAAGTCTTTTTCCACCTTTCTTGCAAGCCCCTTTATATATTGCACTCTGAAAGGAAGTTTAGGGAGCTCTTTGGGGGCACAAGCAAAGGGTGGCAGGAAAAGAAAGGTAGCACTTTTTTTCACCAGCCATTTGATTTAAAATGTAATGGAACAGTCACCCTGGATCTGTCTGACAGGTCTGGAGATCCTTGTTTCTCAGCTGATGGAGCATGGAACATCTTCTCCCAGAGCAAGACATTGGCTGCCTCCTGAGACACAGCTAACAGAGGCACTTTCGTGGAAAAACAGTTCCCAGTATTTCTGCAGAGAGTGGCTTCCTAGCCAGAGCACGGCTAGAGGTGGCCACAAATGATTGCAAAGGGGTCTGAATACATGATTTTTCTCAACATGAATGCTGGTGTCCAAGGATCGGGCTTTCACCTCAAAACCAGTTCTCAGCAGAAACTGCAATGATATAAGTGATATCCTGATTTACCAACCAGATTTTATCCTTTCTTTGTGTTAGGCCAGAGGGAAATTTTGAGTTCGATTAAGCTTTCAGGCAAGTTCATTAAATTAGGCCACTAGAGGGAGCAGCCTTTAAAGTCCAGAGCCGGTGACCGGGGATGCGTCCCCACCAGTCGGGGGACACAGGAGGGCGGCCCCATGGCCGCGGCTCCCAGGGGAAGCTGCCCAGCACTGAGGGACAGAATTGCACATTGGTAAGAGTATTATTGGTAGCGCCTCCAAATGCATCACTTGTTATCTACTGTTTCTGATATTGAAAGTCGTCTGACTTTCATGTATATTTTTCTTCTTAGCAAATATTATGTTTTTCTTCCTTTTTTTCAAGTTCTTTTCACATAAGTGTGCACAGGAAAAAAGACAAGGTATAAGTTTTAAAATTACCTGGCTAACCTGGTTTATGGGAACCATACTTCAATGTGTGGTGAGTAGCTACTTCTACCGGTTACACGCCTACTTCTCAATGAAGGCAGTCACTATTAAAACTCAATCTGGTGATTATTAATTTTAACATGGTTGCATTTTGTTCAGACTGATTTGCATCACCTTAAAACCACACGACTGCAAGATCTGGAGAAAGCTGTCTAGAGTGACGTTCCCTTTGGCATTCCTGAGGAATTAGCAGCACGTGCTTAGGTTGCAGTTGTGCAGCGAGGTTCACCAGGTGAAAGAAAAGGAATTTTTTGGAAAAGAGAGGGACTACGAAGGCAGCAAAGCAAGAGGCAGGGTGGTGCCTACATCACCTAGGAATGAATGACGTTAATTCGCCTTGTGAAATACGTGCGAAGACAAGAGATGCCGGTTTAGTGAAATATGAAGCGTAAACACGGGTGCAGAGATTGCGGAGAGAAAGGGGGCTGGAGCAGGGGCTCTCTCGTCCCAGCCCAGCCAGACTTACCTCTCCTCCAGTGCAGGGGAAGGGGCTCGAATATCTGGAAGTGCAAATGGCTCCTCTCTGCCTCACGTCGTCCTCCAGCCCGAAGGTGGCCGAACAGTTAGCAGCAAAATATTTGTAAGGCTTCCACGTCTCGCCGAAGTCCTGGGAGCGCTCCAGCACCATGGCAGCCGGCCTGGGCGACTTGAAGACCATAATCAAGTGAGTGAAGTAGAAGGCGGTTTCCAGGTCCAGGCGGATGGTCTCGCGGGGGGCCTCCTGGGCCGCCTGCCACCAGGTGCGGGGCAGGCGGAACGGGGAGTCGGCCATGGCGGCGGGGGGGTGCGCCAGCCCCGCGTGGGCCCCGCTGCAGCGGCCGCACGAGGGGCGCCGGCAGCGCCGCTCCGCGTCCTCGCTGTAGCTGCAGAAGCGCTCGGCGGCGCGGCGGCCGCAGGACGTCTCGGTGCGCAGCGCCCGCCCGTGCGCCAGGTTGCCCATCCGAGGGTTGCAGGCCTTCTCGCAGGGACTGCTCGCTGCCGCCGCGCCGCCCAGACCTGCGGGGCAGAGAGCGGGGGCTGGAGGCGGCTCCTGAGGTGGGAGCACCTCAGCCCGTCGGAGCAGACACGTCCCGCGGCACGCGGGATGCTGCCCCCGCCGAAACCGTGTGCCGCCGGTACCCACCGAGCCTTGGAGGGGCTGTGGAACAGTGTGGCACTGCTGCTCAGCTCTCCCCTCTGTGGAGCTCAGCGCGTCTATAAGAGCAAAAAAAGCCACCCCAAAACCTTTCAGGGTTTCCCTGCACTTGGGAAGATCCCTGCCTATGAAGAGATGCAGAGCAGGCAGCAGACAGGGGGAGAGATGAGTACGCCCTGCCCTCCCACCCGGGGGCACCAGAGCAGAAGAGAGGCTTCAGGGCCATGCCACCCATGTCCCGAGGCCTCCAAAGTGATCCAGGTAGCCCCGGGGAAGTGGAAAAAGCAGAAGAAAGGCAAGCTGCCGCCAAGGCAGCATGCTGCCACGAGGCCAGGAGACTGCCATGGGGGACAGCACTGCTGCAACCCAGCCCACCACGCAGCACATCAGGTGTAGGGGGTGTGAGAGCCCACAGGAGTATCACCTGCTAGCCAGGACCCCAAGTCTTCACCTCCTTTCCCACCACTCCATCCCTACCCCAAATTTTCCCACAATCAGAAACTGCTGCTGACACCAGTGTTTAATTATAGCATGGCTTGAGTTTGCAAAGGCTGTTGCTGGTGTGTGTAAATGAAAGAAAAAAAAAAGTTTTGGTTGAAATTATGCTGGCAAGCTGCCACACAGCTGAGGCTCTGTGGTTTTTGTTCAAGCTTTTCTGGAAATCCTGTCAATTTTAAAATCCACAGTGATAGAGTCAAAGAAAAATAAAATCATCATGGGCTTTACTGTGAAACCATGTAACTCTCACATGTAATCAATGTAACTCTTGGTGCAGCAATGCTTGATTAGGAGCTCTCCAACTTTTTATTAATAAACTTAAGAGGAGGTCAAAGCAGTATTTGTGCCATTGTTTAACATAAAAAAAATCTCTGTTGACTTGGATGTGTGGAGGTCAAAGCATCTGAGGTGCATAATGTCTTCTTTATCATCAGGCCAGTCATACACAGTCAGCTTTGTGCACCAATTAATGTCTTCTTCTTGGCATTTTTGTTATGTCTGAAGGTCATTTCAGTTTAGCATCCAATGAATCCTTTATCTGGGGCTTATTCAGCATTTGCCTACAGTGTCATAGTTGCAATTAAGCTATGTTATGCACTAGCAGTGCTAAGCCTTCCAAGCCTGATAGCATCCCCCACTTCTCCTGCTCCTCAAGAGGCACCCTGGATAAAAATTACTTTTACCACAAAAGTTCTATATGAGTTTTCTGTAGCATTTCCTCAGAACAGCTGTGGAGCGCTGCTTGCTATGCACCCAGTACAAGGCACTTCTGAATCCAGTCTCTGGATTTCACTGGGTAAGCCGTCTTGGGAAATTTTTAGTGAACAAGAAATGCTCAGTCCTACAGTGTGCTGGTAAAGCTGTGCTGGAGATGACCTATAGTACCTGTGCAGAATACGTTTGCTCTAGAAAAGTAAACAAATAGAACTGTAAGGTCAATGTAATATCACCTACAACTCCCGAACATCCTTTTCAAGCGTTCTATAAACATTAACTAACCTACGTAGCTCTCCTGAGGGGTAGGTAAGTTAAGTGCTATTATCATATTATCAGTTAGGCTAGCCAGTAGTTGGCCTAATTTATGTCTTTGGCTGCTTTCCTGGATTCTTTGGCTTACATGTACCACAGTGCAGTTGGCCCCTACACAAATAGATGAACATTTACTGCGGCTCCCTCAGTTGTGGGATTGCAAAGCAGATTTGGGAAGTGGTAGGAAGAGCAGGGCACACTCAGCCCCATCAGACAGGTGGAGATTACTGTTTGTGTTCTTCAAGTCCTTTTGTTTTTTGCACACCAGACTGCTGCCTCCAGGAATGCAGTGGAGGAGGACCTGGTCAATGGGAGGTTTCCCCGTGACTGCAGTTGGTGGTAGGGCTGTTGTAGATGGCCCCAGGGCAGAGACAAGGCTCTGCCTGAGCCCAGCTGGGAGGCGTTGGCTACAAAATCCCTTGTCAGACCCCGGGAGCTGAGAGTATTTGATTGCTCCCAGCTCGGGGTATGCTCCAGCCCCGGTCATGCACGGTCACTGACTGCAGTTGTCTTCGGGCCAGGCATTGAGGGTCCCTTCCTCACTCGGGATCAGATCTGGGGCAAGGGACCTTGGCTTCAGCACGGTTTGAGAAATGCTGCTGGCACACAGACGTGGGTCCCAGGGGCAGAAAGGGGGGAGAGGAAACCCCCTTTGAAAGGGTGTTTGTTTTCACTTGAATTGGAAAAGAGTTGCATGACTGATGCAGAGCACTTCATGTTATGAAAAGTGACAGCTTTCTAGTGTAACACTGGCTGCCACAGGAATTCAGTAAAAGGACGAATTGAGAGCATAGAGATTTCTATGCTGGCAGTCACAAGTTCACAACTGGTCTGCCACAGCCCTGGAAAAGATGCTTTTCCCATTGCACTTAATGCATCTGCCCAACTAAATCTTCCCATCCTATCTACTGTACATGCCACCGGACTGGGATATTCAGTAATGAGTAAGAGCATGCAGCAAGTACCATGACTCACCTGGGAAAACATCCATGGAAAATCATATGCTTCCTGCTTAAGCATTTTAGCAACACATGCCTTGTGATGTTTCGTTTATATCTTGTGCCTGATTAAATGTTTGTTTCCCATCAGAGTTTTTTTCTTCTTTTTAAAAAAGAAATTTGGCACTCAGCTTGCACCCGGCCGAGGAAGCGTTACGCAAACTGTTTATGCCGGAGTGTGTCTGCTGCGGGACCCCGCTGCGGGCAGCTCTGAGCGCGAAGTGTTTACGCTGCGGGAAGGGGCTTTGAAAACCCTGCCCGCTCTCCTCCGCAACCCGACGACTCGGGGCATCGCTGCCCAAAGCGCCTGCGAGGTCCGCAGCGCCCTGCCACTGCCACCCGCAGCGCTCC
>VXBC01005848.1:153688-190838 GCA_013399945.1 Ploceus nigricollis
GCCCGCCCGCCGGGGCCGCCGCGCCGCGGGGGCCTGTTGCCGGTGCGCGGCCAGGCGCGGTACTGCAGCGGAGGGCACCCGTCCACACACGCATACACACCCCCCGCCCCGTCCCCGCAGCCCCAGCGGCTCCGCCGCGGCAGCCCAAGGCGGGCGGGATGGTGCCCGGAGACAGAGAGAGAGAGATCCGCGATCCCCCTGGACAGGGGCTTTACCCATCGCCAATCCCCGGAGGCTTCGGCTTCCGAGCCCGGGCGCGCTGTCGGAGCACAGAGGGTGGAAGTGAAGCTGCAAAAGGCAGCCTTCCTCCGGCCCGACTCGGTTTCAAAAGAGGGACTTAATTTACCACAAGTAACCCCGGGCCGCTCAACTTTGAAGACGTTACTTGTTTTTTCGGCTCTTCTGATAACTGAGCAAGGGAGCCACGTAAACGTGAGAGGTTTTCCCTTATTTCCTGGGAATTGGCAATCTATGGCTTAGCTCCCATATGGTCTGACGGGTTCGATAGCACAGGTCCCCATACCGCAACAGCAGTTTTGAGCTCTGAAAATAGGAAAAGACGCCGTTACATCCACTGTTCGCCACAAGACCATTACCTTTTTAGGTCTCAGCAAAGATCATTAAGAGAGCAAGGGTGGAGCACTTCTGAGCACTCATTTTTTTTTACCTACCTGAATCTTATCTGGGAGGTGAGCATGTTGCAAGAGCTACAAAATGCTACAATATGTCATTCGCTGCACTTTGAACTTGGACAACTTAAGAACAATTCCGTTTTAAAAAACAGCATGACAGTGTTTTAAGAGTACCCCGCTGCCTCCTGTAATGCATTTCAAAAGTACCGCACATTTTGAGCTGCTAGGATTATATCATCACCAAAATGCTCACTGAAAAGTATTTAGTGGACAATCATCTGACTGGACAGTTTTATCTCTATGTCTTTACTTTAAAAGGTAGAGGAAGGTTGATCTTTGCCATCTTTCTAATTTTTCAGTGCTGAGTTATATGTCACAGGGAAGCATTTTGCTCGCCTTGCCACTGTCGTTTTCTCTGCCCTCCAGGTGAGAGCTTCTAGACAGGGACTTCTAGTCCCCAGGCACCTGTTGAGTCCCCATGGGTGCTCGTGAGCTATTCAGGGGCTTTTCCTGCAGCCTGACTGTTATGGTGTGGGATGCTCCCACACATCTGAGCTTCCTTATAGCAGCGACCATGGAGGTAAAGGATGTTCCAGAGGCTTTCTGCCTTGCATCTTTCAAAATGGTGATGTATTGCCAAGGAATCACACAGGGGTTTGTGTTGTCACAGACAGGTTGCAGCAGTCACATTCTGCAGGACCGGGAAATTAAAAACCACGGGTGAGGAATTTATCTCCATTGCAACTCATAACTCATAGTTCCTTCTGTGTTGACAGTGCCAGGTGATAAGTCTGCTGTAGGGTGATAAGTCTGTGGGGGACCTGAGCAAGAGCTCACACTACTGTGTCAACCCATTTGGCATCAGGAGCATAAAGCAGGTTGAGGTCCATATGCAGCAGGAGTAGTTTTCTTGATAGGGCAGAAGACAAGACCTTACAGGAGCAGAGGATGGCGCTGGGAAATCCCTGAGTCAGGAGGGAGGGAGATGATCTGGACTGAAAAACTGCAGAACAAAAATTTTGAAGGAGGTGAATGATGCTATCACAAGCTGGAGAGAGTGCAAACAGGCTCAGGCCTTAATTGGAAGAGGGAAGAGCAGTGTCTGGTGAATGGAAATGAGGAGAGAAGTTACACAGTGGGTGTGTAATTGTGGGGATAGGAGAGGGAGAGAGCATGTGCTCAGGACAAACTCACAGCATTGTCAGAGGCAGGAGGTCGGATATTGCTGAAACAGATTAATGGAATAGAAAACTGGAGAGAATAAAGGACAATTTCCAGATAACCTCAGAGAGGACATCCCAAAGTCATCTTAGGTATCCATACATTTGAGAGCTTGATAGCGTGATCCCACTCCTTTTAGATACTGCCTGTGCCTAAGGCTCATGTGCCTTAGTCTGGAAATAACTCAGCAGCACTTTCTTGCCTATCAGCTCTGCTCTTCCTAGAGGAATTTGTTTTACTTGTTGGAGGCCTCACAGTCTGCCACTTGGGCCATGGGGAACTCCTATCCTCCGGCACCCCTTTCCTGGCTCCTGGAGGCTTCATGGGACCTGCAGCCATGAGTGCTGCCATGAGTGCACCCAAGCCAGTGGCTCAGTGAATACAGCCTGGGGAGCTGTGCATCGCCACAAACTGTGGGCATCTTCCCAGGACAGCTGCTGCTGTCTGCTGCTTCACAGGGCTGCTGGGAGTTCACCAGAAGGTTAGAAGGGCACAGAGGTGTTTCAGCACAAGTTTTATTTCCTTTGTCGGTCAGTGTTGCCTCTTGAGTTGCCAGAGGAAGAAAAATCACATATTTGTGAGGAGGCCAATGTACATCTCTCACCAAATGTCTTCAGGATCATGAGCTTTTGGGTTCATACTGTACTACTAGTTAAAGAAGAGCAAGAGCTTTTTACAGCTGTCATTTGATAGTGCATCATCACCTTTCACTGTGAGGGTAGTGAGGCACTGGAACAAAATGGCTCAGAGAAGTTGTGGATGCCCCATCACTGGAAATGTTCAGGGCCATGTTAGCTTTGAACAACCTGGACTTGTGGAAAGTGTAGCAACATGGACAGGTGCTACCCTATGGCAGAGGGTAGATGCTAGATGATATTTGGCCCCTTCCAACCCAAACCATTCTGTGATTCCATGATTCCTGCAGTATGGATGTCGGTAGACAGGTAGATGGAAAGGCTCAGAATGTGAAGATCACCTGTCTGGTGTATGCATTTCTCAATTATACGTAAGAAGTCTTTAAAGAGCAATGACGTTCCATCAACAGACAGGTCACAGTAAGTGTGAAGGAAATAATCAGAGATGACAGGCCTGGGGGCATGGCCTCTGCCTTCTCAGAGATGCTGAGGAGGTGACCTGAAGGAAGGAGCCTGTTGCTTTGGCAGAGGACCCCAAAGGCATGATGCTATCCCTGGGGAGAGGAAGCAGAAGCCTTTTGGTCTTATCTGTCAGTGTGAAATCCCAGCACTGAATCGTGTGAGAAGAGATGATCCTCAGTGAATCTCCTCCCCAAGCACCCTGCCAAGGGTAAGGATGGGCTGGGATTAACACTTTCAAGTCACTGTATGAAGCTAAATTTAGAATCAGACCACGGGGGGGAGAGGGGGGGGAGAAATACTTCACCCAGTTAGAGCCACCTGGTTTAGACTTTTGTCATTTAAAAAATCTCAAAAATTCAAAAGATCAAACTTATTTTTAACTAGAGGCTTTTCAAAGATCAGCATTTTGTCTGTTGGCATCTGTATAAGTATGCAGAACTCCTGTTACAGTTTAACAGGAGGCCCTTGGGGTCGATGCAGTCCTTCAGACATGCCTGACTATTTTAAGTGGTGTGACGTGTGCTATTTGAGCCTGCTGGTTCATTCACTGCTCCTCCACCAACTGGGCATGGCCTGCTCAGTGCTGTGCACGGAGGGGAGGTGCTACCCAAACAGAGCATCACAGTTTGGTGGGAAGATGAGGGGCTGGATGGGAGCAGTCTCTGCCAAGCAGTGTAACTGCAGGGCAGCAACTCCAGCTGAACAATTACCTATGTGTTTTAGCTCTAGAGATGCTTATTTTTAGTTTGTTAATTATTTTTTGTCGAGGGACCCTTTCAGTGTCCTCTGGGCAGGACTGGATGTATCTCACTCTGCTCAGCAGTAGAACTGGTCCTTTACTGTGTAGGATTTGGTGATGTTACTGTTTATATGAAGGATTTACTGGATTAGCAGTCCTACTGATTTGAGAGAAAATTTGGTTGATCCAGATCTTGTGGCTCTTGCAATTTTCAGGAGATGATCCTCTCTGCTAGCCATGAACGGAGGTTGATGTACCATGCACACATTTAAACACGTTAGAAGAGCTTTATGGAAAGGAATAGAAATTTGTTTCAATAAAAAATATGGTTTTGATTCAAAGCCCACTGAAGTCAATGGAAGTTGACAGCCGATAAGTGGATTTTGGATAGGGTCTGAAGTCACCTCCCTCCTCTCTGTTGTGGTACTACATCTTTAATTCTTCCTATTAAAACACCTTGTTAACTCTTGTACTTCTCCTTTTTTTTTTTTTGCAAATCACTGAAAATCTTCCAACCATCATCCAATGAGCAAAAAAACCTTTCACTGACTCGCGAGATTTTGAAACAACTTGATTCCCAAGTTTTCTGTATGAAAATAAACCAAAGGAAAACCCAGAGCAAACATTACTGACTAAAGCTCCATATTCACAGTGTCACAGAATCACAGACTGGGTAAGACTGGAAGGGACCACAGTGGGTCATATGGTCCCCTCTCCCTCAAGCAGGGTCATCCTAGAGCAGATTGCACAAGATTGAGTCCAGACAGTTCTTGAATATCTCCAATGAGGGCAACTCCAAAGCCTCTCTGGGCAATCTGTTCATGTGCTCTGTGATATGCAAATTCCTGTTAAAGCTGAATTATTATACATTACAACACCCTACAAACAACTGGAGAAAATGAGGCAGCCAAAGTGCCCTTACCTTGCCCTTTACCCAGTGACTGACTTAACTTTTTGGAGCCAAGTATTTTGCATGTTCGACCAGTGTGAATATAAGAATGGGAGCACTTTCATGGGATTTATGGAATTCAATGTAATTGGAAGTCAAGTCACAGAAGGATTATACAGTGATAGTGCTAGTCTTCAGATGGAAGATATAATGTGGATGGAAAACACCCTATTTCTGCCCACCACAAGGAAAAAATGCAAAGGGTCAGTCAGGAATCTGAAAAAGAGAGGAAGAAGAAATCCTGGAGTTGCTCACTGCACTTCACATTTTATGTGAGGGCAAAAAATGAGACCATGGCAGTCTCTTGGGTAGACTTCTGCACCTGACACATAATGCTAAACTCCTTCATTAATCACAGAAAAACCTGTTTACTATGTAGTCTGGTAAAGATTTGAATCCTTGTCACTCTGTGCATATCATTGGTCCTTTTAGTGTGGAAATGGGCCTCCCCACTCCAGTAAGTGTTCATCACCTGGTTATGAAAGCAGGTATTGCTTCTACTTACAGTCCTCTCTTGGGATTCATGGGAGGGACGAGAGGGTTAAGGCTGTTTCAGGTACCCAGGACGTCCAATAGCTGCTACACTTCTCTGACTAGCAGCACCAAAATGCCTTCTGACAGGGATTTGTTTTAGGAAGAAAGGTCAGTCCCAAGTCCACTGATGTAGGGGATTGCCTGGCAGTGCACAAGGCTGGATCCAAGTGCATTAAATTCTCTACATCCACTGCTATAAAAACCCAATCTCAAACCCTATTTTCAATAACACTTTTTAAAGATTTTGCCATCTTTCTGGAAGGGTGAGTTGGTGTTTCATTCTCCAAGCCATAATAGCTCAAACCCCACATCAATTGTTTTTCATGTGCAGCTGTTTTTTATCCACAAGCCATGGCTCCAGGCATTTTGAGTTTGTTTTTTTTTTCCCTTTCTCTCTCTTTTTCTTTTTAATGTTCATTTTGGACAAGCAGGAATGAAGGGGAACCAGCTAATCTGCCCATGCTCCATTTTCAGGGGATTCAGGAGGAAAAAAAGCAAAGTAAAAGACAGAAAGAGATGGGGAGGACTTGCTAAAGAAAGAAAAGTGTTGGTAGGCAGTCAGCATAATTTTTGCAATAAGACCTGTGCTTGCTGGACTATTGCTCTCAGTGTTTTCTTAGCTCCCACATAACCTCTGCCCTTCCTCCTCCCCTTCTTTCCTGAGTAATTGATATGCAAATATCAAGACCAGGATGAAATTTAAATGCCACAGAAAGCCACGGCATCAACACTTTCTATGTCAGTTCTCTGTGTCCTTCAGGCTACAAATTATTAGGAGGATTAACCTGCTGGCTGCTTCCTGAATGCCACCTCTGCCAACTTCAGCATCTAGTCAGCAGAAACACTCCTGGCAGCCAGGGAGAGCGGCCGAGGCGGCGCGAGGTGGCTGAGATGGTGAGACAGCTGGCCACGGCCAGCAGCGGTGGGGCTGGCGGTGGGACGAGACTGGGCACAGCCCTCCCAGGCCCTCACCCTGGCTTTGTTTCAGCCCTGGCACCCAATCCTGAAGCTGGGAGCAGAGTGCCAGAGGAAAGCCCAGCAGCCAGCAGTAGCCACAGCAGTGGGATGTGGGGCTGGAGGAGTGGGCTGGGGATACAGAGAGAAAAGGATTAGCTGAGGAAATCTGCTGTCATCTCTCCACTACCCTCCAAGCCACAAGTTGGTCTGGACGTTTGCCTTGTGCTGGAAAACCATCAAGGGTAAGAGTTGGCACATCTTTCACCTCCAGGAAACACCTGGCTGGCCATGGAACACCACAGCCTGTTTCTCAACTCCTGATGTGGGAAAGACCCTTGGCATTGCTCTACCTCACCACTGGTGTAAGGTGAGCCAAACCCCCAAAGCTGGGGTTCAGGGTGACTGAGGGAGGGGTCCTCTGCCAGCGGGTGTTGTTATGTGTGTGGACACAGAACCCATCACGCTGTGCTTCCCTCTGTGCCTTTTGCAGTGGGAAAGGAGGGCAACACAGCTGTGCTTGCTCCCACCTCTCAACCAGGACATCTGTCAGGAGGACCCTTTTGTGGGACCTTGGATGTATGGGATATAGATGTTGGTGAGGCCATGCCACCCTCTTTGGCATCTGCTCTTTACTTTTTGCTTCAAACTATGAGCATCATCCTTCTGTTATCCTTCTCAACTCTATGGTGCTGAGCAGTCCAGGCATCCTGGGGACTCTCAAAGCATCCAGCTCTTCCCTGGTGGCCTGATCAATGGGAATTTTGTACTGAAGTGCAGGAACAAGCCTATTTGACTGCACCTTACAGAAAGGTAATTTAGCAGAGACAGCTGCAGGGATTTCCAGTTGCAAACACAGAATGAATTTAGAAAACCAGCTTAAAATCTAACTAAGCAAGCCAGGAGTAGGCACTGGATGATCAGGGTTTCCTCCAGGACAGTGACTTGTTGCTGAACCTGCTTCCCCAGTGGGACTGTTCAAGAACTGCACTACATTTGAATTAAATGAGGTTTAATAGCCTTCAGTTACAATCACTACTCATGCGGAGGAAAGATGGTATTAGCAGAAAGCAAGATGGGAAGAACATGCCTCTGTCTGCCTGATCAACAGAACGAGCAATGAAAATCTGACAAACTCAGTTTAGAAATGCTCAAACAAGCATTTGGCAGTGGTTTCATGGCAAACTTAGGGAGGGTTAGGCGGTTTTAAATCACCCCCTTCAGGCATTCCAGATCAATTTAAATAATGACCAATTATCAAACATAGCAATAAAGGTAGCATTTAGAGAAAGTACATTACTGTTTCATGATTCCATTGGACTCCATTGAAAAAGAAGCAGAAATGACTGCCAGACAACATGTGAAAAAACATTGATTAAATGATTACACTTGATTAAATGAGCTGTTGGAATAGAAAGTTCCTCCCAGGGTCTAAGAGGTACTGTGAGCACTGGTCCCCTCTTGAGCCTGAGTCGCTCTGGGCAGCAGTGCAAGGGCTCCCACCCTGCTTGCTGCAGGACATGCAGTGCAGCCTCCAAAGGCAGGCAGAGCCCCATGCAGAGGTGATGGGGAGTTGGTACCGATGAACCAGTGGCAAAGATGGAAGGAGCCACAGTCCCAAGTTGTGACAGCACTGCTGGGGAGGGCAGGGACATGATTGGCTGTCCTCCTCCTTTCCCGTCTGTGTAGCAGTGACTCCACAAAAATATGACAGAAATTATGCCTGTCCTGTACTGACGGTAAAGCTCTCTTGACAGAGAGGTGTGTTGCAGAAGGTCTATTTTCCCTCCTTTCTTTGAAAAACAAAGTATCTGCATCTAGGACATCAGGAATAATCGAAGGGAGCCACAGTCCTGGTCAGAGGAAAATACTGGCCATGCACCTTGGGGTGCAGTGGAAAGATCTCATGCTAATTGAGATACTTTCATTGTAGTCAGACTTCATGATGCAGGTTACTGGGTGTGAGCATCACTGAGTGCTGGCTGGTGGAAAATACACCTTCAAAAGATAATTACTTCTGTATGTCTAACACACATCCAGCAGATTATCTGGAGTATATCACGTAGTCAAATGAATTAGCTTCAGTGGAAGTGGAAATGGAACAGCCCTTCTCTCTTTAAACAGAAAGAGCTCCATAAATGTGGAATGTGCTCTGTATGTACTGTTGTAGCACTATAATGTAGCAGAGCTATGGATTCATGTAACTCATGCATTTACTTTTGTCACCCTTTGGCTGCTTTCAAGCTTGGATCACTAGGGAGCTTTTAAACATCATTTTTTATAGGTAGTTAAATACAACAGCCCTGGTTGTTCAGTGTGTCTGGATGTAGAACACGTACAGAGAGGGAAGATGGCCAGAGAACCAGCCTAAGTAACACTATTCCCAGCTGCCTTATTCCTGCATGTGTTAAAGGTGCCAGGGGCTTCATGACTTTTGCTCTGGTTGAAAATAGAGCAATTAAGCTAAATTACCCTGTATTAAGTTCTTGCTTACAGCCAGCTTTGGAACCTCTAAGCCACGCTGCAGGCAGCAGTGAAGACATGAAATACCAGCATGGCCAGAACAAAGCCTGATCATCTCGGAGAGAGTACTCTGGGGATTCTCCATCCTCCTCAAAGCAGCTCAGATTTCCAGGCCCGGGTGTGTATGCCTCTGATCCCACAACATGCAGCAGGAACATGGGGATCTGGAGACATTTTGCAGTAGATAGTAGTAAAGTGACAGATTTTTACCCCAGGACATGCTAGCTGTGTACCTGTACCAAAGAGGTTTGGGAGGAGCTCTCAGAGAAGAAAAAGAAGTTGAGGCAGCTTCGGTCTGCGCAGCCTCTTCTCACCAGCTGATCTGGTAAATTCACAGGAAGAACAGCAAATACAGCTGCTATAGAGCTGTGAGGCCTTAAATGCCCAAAGCACTCCTGCAAGTGGGTTTTGGGCACTGGGAACTATGGGGGAGTGGAAGGGGCTGCTGTTCCTACATGCAGCCAGATGCAGTAATTCATCTACATCTTTTAGGAAAGGCCTATGGACTCCTATGAAAACATTTCAGCGGGCAAGACTTCTTCAGGTGATTGCTTTAAACTCCTGAAGGGTAACTTTGATATATGGTGGCTTAAAATCACTTTTGCTGGGCAACAGGGAACTCCTTCAAGTGCCATGAGTCAGTGCTGTGACTGTGCTTGGAAGGGGAGGGAAAAGCTCACAAACAGGAACAGATACCAGCCAGATTCCTAGTTTGTATGAATAAGACCATTCTGTCAACAGCTCTGACCATCTTGCTCATAAGGGTATGCTAATTCAGTGGGGAATTAGAACTCTTTTACAGTATTGTTGGAGCAGTTTGCATGCTTAGACTAGGATATGCAAAGAATGAGGGGATTTGCTCTCTTTTTGCTGTTGCTCCTGACCTGGTTGCCTGCCCAGGTTTGCTGTTAAGCCTTAGATGGGATCTCTGCTTGGGGTCAGCTGGCATAGCTGCTCCTTAAAGTTTGACTGCTTCTGATGCTTACATTGGGAAGACTTGGCTTGTTCATTAGAGACTGAGGCTGCTGAAGTTCCCTGGCATACATTAGGTGTCAATCCTCCTGGATTTCCAAGCTGTCTCAGTGGTGGGCCCCTGAAACCACTGAGAGCTTGGGTGCTTCTGTAGCACTTCTAGGCCATGGAAGACCTTTTGTTTTAAAGAAAAACAAAACCACTACCGAGGACTGAATTAGTAGCTATTTTTTCAGTTCATCATCTGATCAGAAATGTGATTGTCCTTTTTTTGGATGACTTCTCAGTAAACGAACACTAATCATACCATTCTTATTCCTGAAATTAAACTCTGAACATCACTGATTTTTTGAGCAACTTTTCTTAGATGTTGTTATTGACTACGGTGCCTGAAAATTTTCCTATTTGCCATGTTCAGCATGCTGAAATGCCAAGCCCCCAAAGGAGCTAAAGGAGTGAAAGAAGGCCTCACCAGGGAACAGCAAAATATTGGTTTGAGTCCTGGGCAGAATTAAACCTCCTTCTTGGGAAAACATCCTAACCAAAGAGCTCTTGTAGGCTGAATTATTCTCAGTGTTTTTTCTTGCTCATTTAGGTTTCTTTAGCAAGTTTCAGATGCTGCTGCTGCACAGAGATTTCGCAAGAGAGGATGGCTTTATCACCTGCTGCTTTGGGCACCACATTGGCAGGAACGGCCCACCCTTACAGTGATACATACCCAAGTGCCAAGTGAATGTGTATGCAAAGAGGTACAGTGTCAGCAGAAGCAATGAAAAGCAGCACATCCCAAAACACCCACCACAACCCAAAGCAGTGTGGCAGGAGATAGGGGTCTAAATGTCTGCAGGTAGTGAAAAGGCTTGAACAGATGCATCCTGGATGCACTGGTATTTCAGCTGGGATGACACCAGCAGCCAGTCAGTGTTGATATCATTGCTGCTTGAATTTAAACTTTTGCTGTTAACACAAACATGTCCTAAAAATTGCTGTGAACATTATGAAAAGGTTTATCCTAGCATTTCCAGATCATTATTTCTTGTTGTAGCTAAACCTATGTCCTTAACCCAAAAATATTTTCTGCTACTCCAAACTGCACCTCTCAGTCAATGAAAGCTTTGACAGGGATGTTTTTTCCTCCTTGTCATGAACTAATCAGCTGAAACACATACTGTATACTTTAAGGAGAAAAAAATGGTCTATTTGGACTGGAAAATAAAATTAAATGAGATTTCATTTCTATTGTTTCTTTCTTGATCTTCTTGTTGTTTTCTTCCCTACTCTAAGTTCTTCTTGAGTCTCAAACTTGCTCTGCTTTTCCATGTTGCAGCTTAGATCCATCCTTTCTTTCCTGCCATCATGACCTTTAATTCCCTCCTGTTAACAAAACCAATTCTACCCTTTCAGTCTACACCTGATATCTGTCTTTCCTTGCCTGATCTGTCATTCATACCCACCCACTTCTCTCATTCCGCTTCTGCTGATACCTTTTTTTTACAAAATTAGTATAAGATTGTGTGTAAGAAATTATCCCTAAAGAATACTAGACAATAAAGGAAATGCTTAAGCATGACAGAGTCCACTCTTCTGGGTCATTATAGTACCCTTTTGTGCTATAAAGCAGGAGTCCAAAAGCCAAGTCATCTGCAGAATGAAAAAATATGAGACAGTCACTCTTTGTTGTTTCCTGTCTTTATAAAGTAAGTCTAGACTTCTTAGAAAGTGTCCATTGAGAGCTTTGAAACCCCTCCTTCACAGGGCAAGCACAGTGACTGCAGTGACAAAGTGACTATTGTGTTAGCATCTGAAAACAACAAAGTCCAGCAGTGCAGTGGCATGTTTCCACTATCACGACCATAAAATCTCTGACAGACAAACATGGGAGTAGTCTTGGCTTTGTAGGAACAGTAGTGCAGTTTGTAAACAAATTCCCTGATAATCTCCACTCATCTCCAATCTTGCTTAATGGTTGGATTTGCAGAGTGGTTCTGGCACATGAGAATGAGATTTCCTCCAATGACCACCAAACAGGAGCTCTGCTCCAGGTGAGCATCAGCAGCACTCCAGCACCCAGGGGCACATACAGGATCACACGGGTGACCTGTCCTTCAGGTCAGGCCTTTAGAATCCAATAAGCCACATGCATGATAGGGACGCTGCAGTCCAAAGAAAACCCTTTGGACAGATATGGTAGATGCTGATTTGATATAGAGATCCATCCTACTCATGTCCTGGATCTCCAATGTCCTGACCTCTGTAGTCCCATTCCTGGGCACCCAGTTTTCTCCATCTCCCTACAGTGCTCACAGACAGCTCACTCAGGAAAATATGGAAAAGAAGGTAGCAGGATGCCTACAAGGAAGATGACAGAATACTTTGATTTGCAAAACTTCTGTCTGCTTGTGGCTGCAGTCCCAGTGGAAATTGCATTCCTATTTATTTAGGCACCACTAAACCGTGGTCAACCCTAGTCCTTTAGCTTGAGTTTTATGATGCAAGGAGGATTAGACTGACTGCCCTCCAATAACCCAGGCAATGAATTAATGTTCCTTTTGCCCTGTGACCTCTTCTGTAACAGAAAAACTCCTTAGAAAGGGCCTAGAGGTCTGTTCACTGACTTGGGAACCCCACTGTTGGAAAGATGCTGATGTGCTGATGGGATTCATACATGAACAGGAGGAAACAAAGAGGGAGGACAGACCTCTGCTAGAAGCACAGACAATGAAGCCTGATCTGGCTGAACAAGGACTGGGGAGAAATACTGATAGTAAAAGAGTCATGGTATGTTTGTTCAAGGCAGTATAGTGTGCAGCTTTGCACAGAAAAGAAAATCATAACTGAATGCCAGGAAAATTTAGGAATATTTAAATGAAATACAGAATGAAAGAACAAATTAAAGAAGTTTAGGGGATTTCCAACTCCATTAAAAACATAATAATGGATAATACAAGGATATCACAGCACTGTAAGAGTGAGACATATGAGAGACTTCTTTTCCCATGTCCAGTTTCTATATCTTTTCAGGCCATAAAACAGAATGTGCTGCCCTGCAGAGCTGAGATTTTTAAGAGAAGCAAATAAACACGTACATAGCTGCATATGAATGAAGAGACTGTAGCAATAGACAGGACCAAAAACATTTTTAAGTCACATAGCAGACACTAAGCTCTGGGGAATATCTCTAGTTATGGTCAAATAATTTAATTTCATAGTTTTCCATTCTGATCTTACTTGGCTCTTCACCAGATCTTGGCCATTCTCAGAGATGGGACATTGAATGACTGAATTATGACTGAGATAATGTTCTCCTTGGTTTGAAAGAAGAAATCACTGGAAAAGGATGAAGAGAGATAAGCAATGCTTAAGAGGAAATTTCAGAAAGATTCAGGAGTTATTAAGGATGCAAATATTTTTATAGCTTTGTGATTTTGGCATTGGACAAAATTTTAAATACATTCCTGACAGATGAGATACTGAAACATCTGGAGAGATATGAGCTGATACAAAGCCACTTACATTTCATACAGGATAAATTTAGACATTTCTAATAGCTGGAGTGACTGTGAGACTTGGGCAGGGCCATGGATGTAAGCTCCCAGAAGTTCAGCAAGGAAACAGACTGACAGCCAGACTGAAGACCAGGGCTTCACTTCATCCTTGTCATGGGGAGGATTTTCCAAGTGCAAGGGGATTTGAGGAGGTAACAAAATTTTCCTTATGTCCTGAAGAGACCACTGCAGATCTGGGTGGTGGGAATGAACTTGTACTGCATCTGTAGGCCAGTAACATCTAATCCCCCCTACAGATCCCTGGCTCAGAAATGTCTGCAGGAGGTTACAGACTGAAATCTGAAATCTGTGGTCTGAATCACATCCACCCCCAATGCACCACAGAAAAATGCTGCTTTGGAGAGAGGGTTTCTAACAACACTGGCAGGGACATGGGGTGGTCCCAGGTCCCTTCTTCATGCCAGGGTCAGGCCATGGGCTGTAGCAGCCTTGTGTAACCAGAGCACTGCAGCACTGTGCCCTGCAACAGAGGGGACAGCCAGGACAAAGCTCAGACCACAAGCTGGGAGGTATTTTGGCACCTTACTGCCCTTATCTAAATAAGACATCCAAGCTTCTGGAGGCCAGGCAGGAGTGGGAACACTACAGGACAAATGGCTCAGATTTTTAATGGGTTTAAAATTGGTTTGAAATCAAAGAAGATGAGATCCATTGATCCAAGGTCGACTGACGTTCTTGAGAATCAGCCAAGAAAAACAAGCTGCCGTTCAGAAAGTCACTGAAGAACAAAGGACAGAAGTAGGAGATGAAAGGGGGAATGGAAAAAAGCATGGAGCCACCAGCTCAATACATGTATCTAGCAGAGGTCTGCCTTGTAAGCACAGGTGTCTAGTGAGGTCAGCTAAAAAGGGATATTTCATTCCATAGAAACCTGTTGATGTGTTTGAAATGCCTCTTACTTAACTAAGAAAATAATTTCTGATTTCTAAGCACATTTCAAGACATGAATTCTCTTTCCAGACTGGACGGATACAGAACAACTTCTGGGATTTGATATGGTTTAAAATTAATTAAAGGGGTCATTTTTCTTTCTCTACCCATCCTCGAATGTACAAAGCATTCATGTTTGCTGATCTAAGCTGAAGTTTCTCCCTTACCCTGTGGTCTTTATTTCTCCTTTCTAGTGTAGAAAGGCCAGAGAAAAGAAAAAAGCAAAAATGTAAGTGGCTTGGGTTTTTTCTATCAGAGCTTAAATAAAACAATTTTTACACTACTATGAAACCACTTTTTAAAAGTCATTCCACTAAAAATTCTGTTCTAAAATGTTCCACAGAAAGTAATACTCATTTTGGTCTCCTGCTTTATTTAACATACACTATGTTCCTCATTGCTGCAGCAACACATCACTAAATCTGAGCAAACTTCACTATTCTTTGAAAGGCAATTTGAAAAGATGTGGAACATATTTTTTTTTATACATTTATTGAACAGGAATAGAAACATAATGAAAGTAATCAAACTATCCCAGCCTGCCAAGGAAGACAGAGACCAACCCAAAAGCACAGGTTCAAAACAGAGCTTGGAGAAAAGCCAGCAGTGACTCAGATCACAGTTGCAAAGGGACAGTGATCTATATTTTCTATCTTGGGACAATGCTTTTTTTTTGGTGAGTAATTGTGTGGGTTTGTTTGTGGCCTCCTACACACAGAAACTCTGTATTTTGAGAAAAGCAACGTCCAGTGGGATTGACACTGAACTGTCTGACGGCAGATTTTAGTGTTCAGTGAGCAGCCAAAATTGCTTATATTTTTGAAAGTAAGAATGCATACGAATTTTGGGTTTCTTTCCCTCAGTTAATTTTCAAGATTATTCTGGAACAGTAGACTAAAGGACAATCTCCCAAACACAGCAACTGTTTTGTGTATGTCCACATAACAACTGTAACATTCACAGTGTTGCTGGGACACGTGCTGTCTTTATGGGCTCTTCTTGTAAGAATTTTAATTTATCCAAAGTTGAAAGTTTAAAGCTTGTGCTAGCTTGTTCCAAAGACCTTTTGTAATATTAACTGAATTATGTCAAGTATTTTCTGTCAGCTATAAGATTTGTCATAAATCACAAAAAATCTTGTAATAATGTAGGTCTGAGCATTATGTCTCCAAAAAGCCCCTTTCATAATGGGAAATACTGTCTTATGCTTTTTAATGTCTTTTTTTCCTCCCTTCCCTTGGGCTGTGCTTTTTTCTTTCTTTTGTCCTTTCTAGGGAAATTAGAGCTTTCCTTTGGACTAACCGGAGAAAATCAACCATTTAGTCAAATTCTGTGTTTGTACCTTCTTTATCTCCCCGTAATAGAGGCAATTTCCTTTCATCTGCACAAATATTTGGTACACTGGACTCCGCATTTACCATTTAGTTTCTCCTCAGTAATTTTCCACTTGAGATCTTTTAGCAAAGATGGACATAAGTGAGCTTATGAGAAAGACTTCTACATACTGGGAACATTTGGTTTAGAGCCAAACCCACCTCTTGTAAATGAGCAACACCTACAATCATCCAGCCCCAAATACCATAACCAGGTAATGCTGCCTGTTGGAGCAGATACTCCTAACATAAAGACATCTCCTGGATGTCACTCTCCTTGCATATCCTTAGGAGGCCCAGAGCAGAAGATGCTCTTCCATTGGCATCAGGATGTCCAGAGCAAAGGTAGGGAAGCTGAGTTGGGCCACATGCCCATTTTCAAAGGTCTATTCCCCTGGGCAGCGCTCGTTGGTAAGCCAGGGCTGCGCACTTTCATCCTGAGGGAGCAAACAGACAAAAGAAGATGCTGGTACTAACCAAAGCCAGCAAAGGGCTGTCTTTGATGAGGGAACCCATCTAGGACCAGCTGATGGGAGAGGCCATGTCCCTGAGAGCTGACATTTCCACCCTTCAGTCACTCAAGACAGGCAGCAGCTTTGGCTAAGGTGCAGAGCAGAGTCATGGAGAGATAGCCATTTACTTGTTTCAGACCAAATCCTGAAAGGAGCAGTTGTTTCAACCTCTTCAGTTCCAAAAGAAGCCTTGCAGGAGTGTGCAAGTCTTTGAGAAATATGTCTGTGCAAAGCTTGCACGTTGAGTCCCATACTGGGGACTTAGATGTATTTCTGTGGCGAACTGAGGACCCTGTTTTGATCATGTTGCTTCACCTCTTGTCCCTTCTTCTTTCAAAGAGCACTGGCCCCATCGTTGGGTGATGGTAAGCTTTGAGGCTGCTCTCATACAATGGGACCCACAGAATCACAGAATATGCTCAGCTGGAAGGGGTCCACAAGGACCACCTACTCCAACCCCAGAGCAGTACCATCCCCAAGAGCCACACCACATGCCTGAGAGTATTATCCAAAAGCTTCTTGAACTCTGTCAGACTTGTGCTGTGACCACTTCCCTGGGGAGCCTGTCCTCACAGAGAAGCAGATGGATCCTGCTCAGAGCCACCTCAGTGTATGAGCTTCCCCTTCAGGAGGGACAAGTGAACCTGAGTTAGGCTGTCAGGTCACCTCATGAGACAGAGCTTGATGCAGCAGTGCAGTGAGGCAGGAGATGATTCTGGGCTCTGCTCCAGGGCGTTGTGCAATGTGGACTTTAGGTCTGAAGTACCCCTGAAATGACAAGCAGACACTCAAAAAAGCTTTGAGCAGCAATTAAGTGACAGGCAGAAGCCTAGCACCAGCCCCCTGTAGATCCCCTGGTCAGAGCCACTCAGGGCAGTCACGCAGCAGGGAGCATGAAGTTTTGGGAAATGAGTCTGAACTATTTGGGGTATTTTTTTTAAACATTAGCTGACTGTCTGGGCAAAAAAATTTCCGCCTATGAGTGTCCTACAAAAAGTTGACTAACATGCTACACTAATGAACCTTTGTGAGTGGGGTGCCTTGTGGATGAACCAGTATGGTTTCTAATTCTCTAAGCAAACACCAACATTCCCTAGCATGAGTAAGTTGAGTGGTTAGCAGTGACTAATGAACAGCTGGTATGAATTCCTGACACTCCTGGAATCCAGAAATATGTTGATGAATTCTGGCAGAAGTCCAAGTATTTGCAAAGTAATGACTAAGGTGGTAATGAACTACAGCTGACTGGCTCATTCATGTTCAGAGGCTCAGTGATTTATTCCAGTGTACATCCAGCATCTCTGACCCAGTTCTGGGTCACCTTTTCCTGTGTGGGAGGTGGTGTGTGCCTAGGCATGCTACAGGCACTGCAGCAGAACGGGGACCCACTGGAGTACTGGTGCTTGTTTGCATTGCACACACACTGCATCTCAAGGCAACCAGCACTTCTGGCTTGTGTGAGGGCTCCAAGCCCCTTCCTATCTGCAAGGCAAGGTGGACAAGCAGCTCTACAACTACTGGCCCAGGCAGAGTAGATACTTCTGGGAAGAAGGAGACTGAGCATTAAATTAGGAAATGTCTCATCTTATACAAGAAGCAGAGCAGTGAAGACTGAAGCTGATGAAGGAGATGGAATGACTGCCAGGCCAGCAAGGACGCAACAATTTAGGATTAGATAAGTTGAAACTGGAAAGAAGATTATTCTCTGGAAATACAACCCACAGATGAACAATAGAGAAGGATGGGAAAAATCTATGCCAATAAGCACAGATTCTATGCTGCAAACACATGTATTTACAGATGCTGACAGCAGCAGTAAACCAGTGGATTCTACTGGGTCACCTTTTAATACTAGATTTATGCCAAAGCCCTGCACTGATTTTGTAGGGTTCCTTTTGACAAGCCCAGAGACAAATATGACCAAACCATACCTTGGACAATGTTCCTGTGATAGCTGGGTACATATCTGGCTTGTCTTCCAGCTCTTCCTTGCAAGCAGACACATTCGGTATATGTGAAGACAGGCATATTTCCCAGCATGGACTGGGAATGTTACTCACAAATTTCCTTTGGTATATTCAAGCAGACATCTCAAATTAAACTAAACTCAACCCAACACATGGCCTCACTTTTCCTTTCCCTTTTTTTGAAAGGGATTTATTCTAATGATAAATTAATTTAACTGTCAGGCAAAACCACAGATGGGTGAACATGACAGATTGATGTAGGCAGATGGAGTAATGTTTGTTTTTATCCACAATCAGTGGGCACTGCAGTGACAGCCTTTTAATGCTGCTTTACAGGAATCAAGTGCTCTGAAACTTGACTGGAATTATGTCATGAGAAATAAATAGCCCAGCTGGAGCCAGAGATAACAGAGAGTGTAAGGCAATGGTGGTGCAAAATTGCTTAAGGGGAAAAATGCAGAAATTGTTGAATGTAACAAACCCAAGGACTGAGAGGAATCAGCTGACCTGAGGGAATGTTTTGGCTGTCACTGACTCCTTGTAGGCCAGCAATGAGGTCACTACCTATCATTCAGGAGCAGTGAAAAACACAGCAAGAGTTTACTTGGCAAGTGCCACTTTTCCACTGCTCCACTGGCTTACTCTTCCTCCTCCTGCCTCACCATCAGCTCCAGATGCAGACCCCACTGATACCACAGGGACACGAACCCCACCATCCATGGGCTGTCTCCACTGCATGCACACACTGGCTGGGGGCTTTCCACTGACACACAGGGGCTTTGCATTGGAGCAGGATTTTGTATCAGGGCAGAGCTTTAACTGTGTGACCTCTGTTTTATGGTTTGCTCACTGCCAGATTTGAAAAGAGGAATCTAGACCACTGATGAAGTTCTCCCTTCTCTCCCCACCGGAGCCCCTGACTCTTTTGTCACAAAAAGCCATAGCTGTTAGCGCTTTCCAAGAAAAGCAGCAGTGTTGTGCTAAATGTGCCGACTGGCAGCAGGTTGGCATTGGGTTTCTTTGTTAAAAGATAACAGAGCTTACGTTTTCCGGGAGAAAGAAAAGTCCTATTGATATAATAATATCATGCCAGGCAGACAGCCCTGCTTGTGTAATCCGCTTTGAGCACAATGCTGTGTTGTGGCTCGAGCATTGTTTCCAGCTGAAAAGTGGCTGTGATTTGCCTGGTCAAGGACGTTATCCTGACTGACGGGTCTACAAAAGGAGACAGCATGTGTGGCTGCTTGAGAGGCCAGGGGAGTCCACCTGAAGGGTGAGGGGATTGGGTAAGGATTGGGGCGCAGGGACCTCTCCATGTGTGCACCTCCTGTGGGTCAAAAGGGTGCCAGGGGCATTCCACGGAGCTGGGGGAATCCCATGGTGCTGGTGGCATCCCACAGAGATGGGCTGCAAGGGAAGCAGTGATATTTCTAAACCTGACAGCATTGTATAAACAGAATTGTATAAACATCATTTGCAAAAACCCCCGATTTTCACTTCGTAGTTTTTGCTGTTTACTGGCTATTGAAAGCAAAGCTGGTTTACACTTTCAAAATGCATGATGAATGTGAGAATGTTTCTAAACAAGGAGTTAAAAGATCGTACTATGTTGTAGGCAGGAATCTGCCTTAGGTTTAAATCTGTAAATTGCCCCTTCACCTTCTATCTCTTCTTGACAATTCATGTGAAATCAGAAAGACACCATTACTTCAAAGAATTGATCCCAGATTGCTTTGGATCACACATGGGTTTTGTGGCAAATATGATGAACCTTGTGGGCACTTCTGTCACCTTATGGGTTAAGCTTTGCAATATAGCTATGGAGTTAAAGAGTTTGTAGCAGAAAGTCTGCTGTGGAGCTTTGTATGTATATCTAGTAACTCTCAAGTTGTAGGGCATTTGCCACTGGCAAAATTGTGTCTTCTATGTAAAGTGGTTTATTACAACCACTTGTGTCATTATGACCATCCCTAGGCTTTTGCAAAGCCTTCTTTAGGGCTAAACTCAGCTATCAGGTATACAATGATAAATCTGGTTGGTATTGAAGTCTTACAAAGGTCATTTGGGAGTCCCATGCTAGACATTTAAACTGAGGGTGAGTTTCACTCATATGTGAAAAGTGTGTAACAGCAGCATGGCCAGATGAGCATGGGAATCAGATGGATAAGCAGGACGAAGAATGCAGGAAAGAAGAGATTTGTTATCCTCTTTGGAGCTTGATACTCAATCAACATCCTATCTCCAGCAAAAAGAAAAATTTCAGTATTTTACTGATGATAAATGAGCACCTGCAAGACTCCAGACCAAACCACCCTCATTTTCATTACATATACTCAGGGGATGGCACTAGGAGATAGGGCCATGTCGATGGCCAGCACACGTGTTCTGCAGCATCAAAATGCTTCTCTGTTGTCTGAATAGGAATTTCAGGATTTAAATGCCAAGTAGTTCTGTGCTGGTTTTCAAAATCAGGCTGGTTTTCTCTCTCCTCATGGAAAAATGGGTGTGAAATGCTATGCCTGTAATGAAATCAAACTTTGCTCCGGATGTTCCAGCCTGACAAGCTAAGTGTGGCTGGGAAAGTAGCTGATTACTGAGAGAAGTGCATCACCTGCAGCCTCTGACACCACTCCTAGATAAGGCATATAATTTTTTGACAACTTTCCATCTGGTACTGACCAGGCCTGAACATGCTTAATTAGTGAGATCTGATGAGTGCTAAGCCTGAGGTTGTATTAGTCTTGCTTCTAAATTTGGACACATGCTTTGAACTAGTAATACAGGAGTTAAAAGCATCATGTAAACAGGATTAGACTTGGCTCCCAAAACCTTGGCTTCTTCCTTGTTTGAGGGAATAAGAGACAGCAAGAAAGCACGCAGTAGAGCAGATGCTTCAGACAAAATGGCTAGCAACTCTAAAAACACACCTTTCAACATCTGTCTCTGAGCATGCAAGAACATGGAGTGCCTGGGGTCCTGCGATGGGCGTCAGCACCTGCAGGTGGGATGATGTGCCTGGGAAAGCAGTGGCACTCAGCAGCAGCGGGGAGGGGACTCTGCCTACAGCCCCGCCGAGCACACACGGGCCTGGCTGTCCCGTCAGGAAACACATGCCAGGGGACGGCGCTGCACATCTGCACTGACTGCACTGGAGCAGTCAGTGCTGTGGAGCAGCCTGCGAAAGCACACCATGATCCAGCCTCCCTGCTGAGAGGGACATCGGGGCATCCACGGCCCTTAAGGGGAGCTGGCAAAAGCCACCTGAGCAAAACTTCCAGGTGGAAAACAAAGAAACTGGCCAGGAAAAGAACCTTGTAAGGTTCACCCTATGGCTGCAACACAGCACTTAGGCTGTTCCCTGGATCCAGGGAGTTCCTTCTATTGCTGAACTGCAGAGATCACGGACCAGGCAACCACTGCCTCCAACCAGGGTACAGTGCTGACACAGTGAGCACTGAAGGAAATAAAATATGAAAGCCTTCCCCTCAGTGTTGTGGTGCAGGCATTTATCTGGGGATTTGCAGTCTCAGCAGGAGTGCACAAAGAATACGTGGAGCTTGATATGTTTGAAAATATGTCAGATGGCACTGAAACCCATGCACTGATGGATGTATGCAACTCAGCATGTTTCATATATCTGAAGTATAGCTCCATGAGGGGAATTCAAGCTCTAGGGATCACGGTAATTTTCCAGATGAACGTCTTCATGTGTGTAAATTCAGTCTAGAACACTGAAATACAGATTCTGGTCTGATCTCTTGACATTTCCCAATGTAAGTATTAAACAATAATTTGTCTTAGGAATATGATCATGGATGAACCCCAGTTTTGGACCTCTGGGTAACATGAATGCTCTGAGAAATGTGTGTTCACATTGTTCCCATCCAATATCCAGCATCGCTGAGCAGGGATCTCCCAGGCTAGCTAGAATTCCTTAATTTGCATTTCTGTTTAAGAGAGAATTAAATCCTCTTTATGTGCTATTTTGCCCTCTTTTCTTTTCTCATTTATGTGCAGATGTTTCAGAATTGGAGTAAAGTGCTTAGGAAAAAATCTCCCAGCTAATGAACAAGAGACAGCATTTAATTTAGTCACTTTCAAGTAAACCAGGCAAGCCATTCAGACAATTGTAGACTAACAAGATCATCAAGGCTAAGAGGCTCGTGTTGTTCTGGTGAATTATTTGCCTTGTACTTAAAGCAGTCTGAAAACTTTTTCTCACTATATAATGAGAAGGAATTTTACACATGTAAAGAATTCTCCATGCTTCAGTTTACAGATGTGATTTAACAGTCCTTGCCTTCAGAGAGCTTGGTGAAGAAATATCTGAGGTATCAAAAATATTATAAGCGGGGTCAGAAATGGCACTGAGAACTCAGGACTGGCTGCTTTATGGACTCATTTAGCCTGCTGCAGCAAAAGAAGTGCTTTGACTTTTGGAAAGTATATTTAGTGGACTTGGAAGGAAGTGTACTACAGCAAAAAACATCTTCTGGAGACTTTGAAAAACATCCTCTATTCTTCTTTATGTATTTGTTTTCCTATTGAAAAGTGGTTTCAGTGGAACGTATCAAAATGGCTTGCTGTGAAGGTGTTCTAAACATTATGAAATACTTTTTATATAGCCTCCATATCATAAAGTGGAAAAATTCATCTTCTGAAACCATTTTTTCCTTGTCCTAAATATTTCCAAATGAACACACACACAGAAACTGGAGCTCTTCACAAACTAGGAAAAGCAACATCAGCTCCTTCCTTTGCCCCAAGGAATATTAGACAAGCAGCTGTTTCTTCTATTTGCAGAGGTGGTGGCCCTTAAGCATCAGTCTCCTCTAAAGGTTCCTCCACTGCTCTCTGAATTCCTCCTCACTCACCTCCTTCCAGACTTCTGCATTTTACCAGTCACTTTTATCTTCAAACATCAGACTTCACCTCACTTGCAAACCTGTGGTCTGGACCACACTTAGGAGAATCCTCGTGCAGATATTTATTTGAGATTTTAAGACATGTGTCACTGAGGGCTATGACCAACACAGCTCTGTTAGTGGCTCTGAGATGCAACACTGAAACCTTTGCTCCTTTGGACTATGTCTCTTTTGGCCCAGTCCATATTTATCTTCCTTTTTCCTTAGTCTTGCTGAGTCCAATTCAAATTCAGTGCTGAAAATGAACTTGGAAGAAAATAAATAGAATGTGCATTTTCATACTTTTTTTTTTTTTGCATAAACAAATTTTTTGTAGTTGAGGAAAGCTTCTTTAATATTAGTTTGGCAGGCCAGGTTCCTTAAAAATAGATAATAAAACTTGTTCCCTGCTATGTACTGCGTGCTTAAAGCAATTCAGGAATATGAACCTGGTCCAAAAAAAACTGGGCACTGGTGTCACTGGTGAATCTCCCAGAGGAAGAGCCATATGTGACTGCCTCCCTCCCAGGGTTGTTTTGCTGTATACAAAATCCCAGCTGCACTCCTATCTACGCCACCACTCATAACTCCTTCTTCATAAAGCCAGAGTTTCTCCCTCAGCAACAGAACTTTCCTTGTGCGAAGGACATGACACTTCTGTGGTTTGTCCCAACAGCAGACTCTGATTCTTCTTGTCTTTGACAAAGCACACATCTACATCCATACCCATTTCATTCCTCTGCTGTTTTAGCCTCCCATGAAATTTGGCATTTAGGGACTTTTTCACAAAATTCTCAAGACAGCTTGGGAACAAACATGTGCCTTGTTTACTTAGCAGTATCTTACTGCAGCCTTAGACCATGTCAGACAGTCTTTTAATTTGGATTAATTTAGTTTCTTTCTCTCTCTTTATACCTTTTCTGATCAATAGCTCTGTTTGTGGCCACTGGGACAGTACCAGCTGTCACTTGCCAGCAGATGATGTCACCGTCACATACATCTGCTGGGCCTCTGTTTTCACAAGAAGTAAGTTCCTCTGGATCTCTAGACAGACCACATGGTTTAGACTGCATCTGAAACCTAGAGCAATATATTAGACCTTCTTTTCAACAGCTGTAGTTCCTGAAATTGACTGATTTATTGTCAATTCTGCCCAGATCATTTTAATTTTCACATTTGTCTTGGAACAATTTTTCTGCCTGTATCAGATGCAAATTTAACATTTTCTGCTAGTGTCAATGACATGTTCTTACCTCCAGCTCATTAACAAAGCTGTTAGAAACCTTTTGTTGGTCCTCAGCATGATTTACTATGTGTTGCTGCTTCTCATGACTAAGGGGGGCTATTAGTGGGTCTGGAACATCACCAGTGTGCCTGGAAATTTTCCGTGTCTCCATAGTTAAAGTCCTGCCTCTAAGACAAGCTGCTTAGAAGACAGAAACAATATAATAACATAGTTTTAGACCATGGCCATTTCCTCCCTTCTGAAACAGAAGTTGCTTCTTTGTGATTTTACATACTTCTCAATACTTTAGCAATAGCAGTGAGCTTTTCCTGACCACAACACTTGAGTACTTAGAGAGCTGTGGTTCAGAAAGTCTTCTTTCTTATTTCTAAAGCAGCTGAGCTATGGGAACAGCACACTGTGGTGATTCTTTTTATTTATTTACTTATGTATGGTCTGAGTTGTTTTTTCTTTCTTTGCTGTCACATTAGGTCTTGCTGGCATTTGCTTTAGAGTGACTGTTTCCAGTCTTAATTGGTGGCATTTCTCTGCAGTAGTGCTGAAAATTGTTTCTCTTAATAAAACCATTTCATGTTTCTGCATTAAAATTTGCAAAAAACCTCATTAAATTTTCATTGTCTACCAGTATGCAGCCAGTCAAAGACCTTATAAATAACTGCTTTTGCTCTTTTTGAGTCAAATGATTAAATCTGAAAACATCACTTAGAGGACATACAGTTCAGGGCTTCAGTTTTCTCTCAGATATCACACAAGATATATGCAGCAAAGGTGAAATAAGATTCCCCAAGTCTTGCTCCTGTCTCATTAGAAGCAAGAGCATCTGTTCCCTGTAGTGACCAATCTACTCAACATTGCTCTTCTTGGGGGCTTTGATTGAAGATCTCTTCTTTGTAAGCATCACTCTCTAAGCTGGAGGTAAGGTAATAGCATTCCGAGACTGCCAGAAAAGAACAGCTCCTCATGGACAGCCCTCCACACCCCTCCTGCCAAACCAGGCTGAGGAACTTCCAGTTGCTGATTTTCACACACAGACGAATTACATCCAGAGCATTTCTGCCAGACCCAGAGGTTCCCTGTCTACCACTCCAGTGACATGGGAGAGTGGACAGGATTTCACGTGTAGCTCCTGACAGGAACAAAAGTCACAGGACAATTCAGTGCACCTGGGTTTTAAAAGACAAACTGCAGAGAACGGTGAAAAACAACAATTAATAGCATTCCCAGTCCTTTTCTTGATTTCTTTTCCCAGGTCGATGCCTTGATCAAGATGTCATGAGGAAGCCAATGGAGGAAGAGAGACAGCACTTGAGAAATCAGACCCAGGACCTCAGAGCTGAACTGCTGCCTCGAAATCAGCCGATGTGTGCATGCCCGAGCCCAGGGCTGCCTCCCATCCCTCTGAGCAGCTGTAGTTTCACTGTGGTATCATACGACCCCCTGCTGGCCTCATTTTTCTCCTCAGCACTTCTGGCATTCCAATTTTTCTGGTTTCTCCCTCCTCAGGGATCTCCAAGGTGTCACCTCCTGTGGGCACTCCTTTCTGAGGATGAAAGTAATGTTTTTTGGGAAAGGATGGCCTCGAAGGGGCCCGACCGGTGCTGCCCAGCATTGTCCTGCTCCCTCTGCAGCGGTGGTGACGGTCCCTGCCAGGAACCGACCGTATCTCAGGCTAATGAGTTGTCAGAAACCCGTCCCCGTGCCTCGCCTCCCGGGCAGGTTATTATTATGAGGGCTGTCAGTGGCGGGTGAGGATGGGGCAAGCAATCCATTTCTGCAGCCAGCGGGGAGCTGCGAATCTGTTCACAGGGGATCAGCGGGGTGCTGTGGGAACCGGCCTGCCCTGCAAGCATCCACCAAGGGCTACCATTCAAGAGAGCACCGTGGGTTCATGGCGAGCGCAGCGAGCTTGCCTCTAATGTATGCCCTAATGAGTCAGCGGAGGGTGTTCTGCCTGCCTGAATGTCTTTAGTGTGGCAAAGCGGAGTGGACATTCCCATACAATAGTGGGCTTAAATTCAGCTTCTCACCGATGTCTAATTCATGGGCGGAACGGCTTTTGTAATACCTATAGAAGAGAAGTACAGTAGGTCATTTCTTCAACTAATTGGAGTTGACAATCCCGTATCTATCCATATCTCAGAGCCATTTGCACACAGTTGGAAAGGGAGGCATTTCGTCTTCACTCATGTGGTCAGCCACCGGGAAGGGAAAATAATGTGTGTATGGGTTTCTGCTTCAAGCAATCACAGATTTGCAGCAAAAACTAACATAACCTAGCAATGGCTTTTTCACTTACTTAATGGCAGGTAGAGCAGAATGGGTTACCTTTCTCACCTTCATTCTCCAGCTTTTAAACAATGCTTCCCTTCCCCTACCCGTGGTTCGATATCTCTGCAGGGCACCCTTTTATGACTGTCAGTTGCCCTGCAGCACAGAGACTCGATCGTGCACAAGTCTTCAGGGGGCCATCATAACCTCAAGGGCCAGGATAATACAAAACACCCCTGCTCTGCAAACAGGAGTTTCACAGCTTGCTAAAGGCCGCTTGCTGGACTGGTAGTAGGAGTAAGACTGATGCCTGACCCCAAGCCTAGAATGATAAAGTGCATCGAAGGTGTCACGTGTTTTAGTCTTTTCGAGCATGACATGAACTTCTGCTGCTATCAACACTTTATCCACTGCTTCCTTCAGATACAGCAGCCGTATTTGAGTGTACACAGAAAGTATTAATGTTTCCAATTTAATCTGGCACATAACACTTGAAGAAGAAAATTTCCCAGATTCTGTGAGGAAGCCAAATGGGTACTTTGCAGTGATGTGCCAGTTAAAATTGGATCCTCCCCTTTCTTCAGTAGACCATTTTCTCCTCATAAGCATCAGCCACAGATCTAGGTCCTGTCCCCTCCCCACCTATGGCAGTGTTTGGGAAGAATTAACAGTGGTTTGAACCAACTTGGGGGATTTAAATTTTTTTTTTTTTAAATAAAAGCTTGAGTTTGTCTACTTGTCATGGTAAAACCTCCAGACTTGCTCAGTTGAATCCTCAACTCTGTTAACAGTATATGATGAAATCATATAACTAAATTACTGGCCTTTTCCACTTGCTAAAGGCTTATTCCCCATGGGATCCAACATGTAGAACATGGTAAAATTGCCTGGTTGGTACTTCATGCTGGGACTGAAAGAGACTGCAACACCACCAGGCTGGAGACAAATAAACTTTACACGTCAATCCTCTTGACTTAGAGGTCATTTAGTTGTTCTTGATTTGACATGGAAGTTTTGTAAGACGCTATAGAGCTGGGAAGCAGAATAAAGCCACACAATATATAAAAAAAGATGAGATAAATTGCCACTTTACTTTTCTAAATATGTTCATTAAGGATATTCATTTACTTATGAGGAAAAGCTTTACTATGTTTTTGCTTTTAAAAAATAATGATCTGCTGGAAGTGTGGGAAATATGTTTTAAAGAACCCAGTAAATGGAGCACACGTCAGTAAAGACAGCTCAATTTCGTTACGGTGGTGTGATCACAAAAACATTTTCTACCATGCAACTTTTAATTAGTCTCGCAAAAAATTATTCTGCTTCACTTATACAGAGTACAGTAAATGGCTACATAAATGCATAAGGAATGAAATAAATACACTTTGTTCAAATGTGGTGACCTTTGGGAAATAAGATGATAAGAGAATGAAGTTTCTTTCTGTTTCCCCTTGTATTTATCATGTGGCAAGTCAATGTTTCTCCATGAAATACAGTAATTATGATAAAAAAATAAACCAAAGTGAACTTCTTCACTTCACACTTCAACAATCTTCCAGCCATACAGATGCATTCATGCATGTATGGCTGTCATTTCCAATCCAGACAATTTTTGATAAGCTTTAGCTATTCTGAGGTGCTGCCAGTTTGAGTGACAACCTTGATACCTGCAACTAAACGGTTAATCTGTTCACCATTGTGAATGTAATCAGTGCTCTCAGACACAGTGAAATGCCACATTTTTCTGATGTCTCAAATAAAGTGGTTGTTAGTAAATGATATAGATTATATGTACATATAATGTCGAGCACATAAATACATATTAATATGCATGGTACTGTCTGCATACATTCTGTGGTGTCACATATACACACACATATGAGTATTAACTACACAAAATATGGAAGCAAAACATATTTAAAAAATATATAAAATAGGTTTGCCTGTCCTATAAATTAAAAAAAAAAAAAAAAAAAAGTGATGCTTTCAATTACAGCAACATTTCAGATGTGCAACTAGGGTCTGAGTCATGTGTGCTCTATGACTGTCTGGTATAATTTAGCATCCAGTTCCCATGGAACTCAGGAGCATTCTGCCCTTGAAAGCACAGTCATTACTTCCATCCTGCTGCTATTTAAACACACTAGAGGATGATGTGTACTTCCAAACATGAATAAGGCAAAACCAGTGAAGGCAAAGGTTATGTAGGCAAAGGGTATTCAGCTTCCCTCGTTTGCTAAAGACATTACAGCTCCAACCAATGTGCTGAGCTTGCACCTTTTAGTCCATTATCTGAGGTTGGAGTCAACTTGGCAACATCAAAAAGTTGTATTTTTCATTTGTATAAGCAATTATATATTCATATGTTTGCTCAGCACCAGAAACACTGGTCTGCAGTATTTTCCATTTATACTTAGCTTACTGATGTTGACTACTCAAGGAAAAAAAATCCAGTTTCATGCAAATTTTCAGAATAAATTCCCTGAAATTCTTTTGTGACCCATAAAGAAAACATATTGTATGAATAGTGTATTAGAGGAATGCTGTTTCATACCTATAGACTCAAAGGTACCTCACAAAACACAGGTTCTTAAGGCTGGTAAATGTTGCCCTCCAAACACCACAAAAAAAGTAGAGCTTTATAATAAAGATCTTTGCCAACATAACCTGTGGGAAAGGCCCTTCACAGGCCTAAATTAAGATAATTATTAAATGGTGACAAAGCATCATGGCATTCAAGTTTCCAGCCACTCTTATGGATGGGTAAAGTGTCTGCCAGGGTCTTCCAGTGGGAGCTGGTGTCTGGATCCTGGGACAGGAGCAGTGTCACCCACTGCCACAATCGCACTTCGCCTCAGACAGACCAGCTCAGGGGACAGTGGGAATTGCCGTCCACTTCACTCTACTGAGAATTATCTTATCAAACACTTAATGTAAAGTCATAGCTCCATTAAAATTCTTGGTGTCTCAACATGGCACTATTGTGAATCAAGCTTAAACAAGACTGTTCAGCACTGAAATTTGTGCCTGTTTTTAAGTTAATCTTTATCATTTAATCCTCTAGATCTCCTCTCCCTGAGATAAAACATGACAAGAGCTTCTTCCTGAGCATTTAAAGTAAAACTCCACAAAACCACAGATGAGCTGATGTGTTTTATGTCCAATGCACAGAAGTATGTAAATCCATAGTGTCACAGGAATGAACTAGCCCTTTCCCCCTTATAATTATGTATCTTTTACAGCCTGTCAAAACAAGTAGTCACTTGCCTTACGTGAAATGTCATAGGAAAGGAACACCAATATCAGTCCATTGCAACCCACAACTTATCAAACAACCTTAAGAATCATTTTAAAAATGCATCATTTGCCAGAAAATACTCAACATTGTGTCAGGCTATGCTACATTTTTGCATGCTGTGCAGCAAAAAAAAAAAGGGTACAAAAGTTTAATGTCAAAGCTAGCATTTATTATACAAAATCCATATCAAATGCATCTGTTTATTAAGTGCATTTGGCAATGCTATTATTAAGGTTTCGATGTTTTCCATCCTAAGCTCCTCTGTCTTTGCTGCTTATAACTTTGGCAGTCTTTAATTGTTTGTATAAACATTTACAGGAGGCAGATCTCTAGAAAAGCTTTCCTGGAAGCAGGAAATATCTGCTCCAAGCTGATATGTTTCAAGAAAATTTCAGAAGGTCATTTCCAAGAATGGTGCTTGAGAAAAACATAGGTTCCTTTCCCTCTACTTAAAAAAAAAAAAAAAAAAAAAAAAAGTTTCTTCTGGAAATAAAAGTTTTGGAGCAAAGACTTGAGTGCTGCAGCAAATGGTCTTTGTTAAGGGTACACCTTTTGCTGTGCTTGCGAGATGTGGCCATGGTCTAACCCTTGAACATACCCTAATCCTCCAAATCACCCCAGTTTGCATGCAGTGGCTGGAGAGAGCCAGCTCAGACACCACAATATGTCTGCTGGCAGAGAAGCAGGCTTTTCCCAACTGTTTTTATTACCCAAACTAGCTAAGTGTCTCTATCCTGCATTGCAGTAAACAATGCGATCAGGACACCATCTTCCCTGTGCTGGCCTGGTCAGCACCTATCAGTGCAAGTGTGCTCCTCACTGCATTCCTGGGCAGAAGAGTGGATCCCCTACTGACCACCTCTGGGTCCTACGACAAGAACACGCACTGCTTCACCACCCAGGCCTTCCCATTACCTGCAGTGCAAATTGCCACAAAGACACTGCTCTGGAGAAGGAAGGCACCAAGTGGATGTGAATGCCTCTAAGAGACCGTGCTATGCTGCTCAGGCCACTCACTTGAGGCCAAGTGCAGACAGCAGCAGCGGCTGCTGTAAGGGATTCAAAGAACAGAAATGGATCCAAAGGGAGAAGTGTGGCAGTAGGGCCAGGTTATCTGGGGCGTGGAAGGAGCATCAGGAATTGTCAGTGCACTGTCAGAAGCACTGAAATTGTTCATAGTATCTCTGCAGGCTCTTGGCCCAAGCAGGGAAGCCCACCGCACATCAGCTGCCTTCTCAGAAACACCTGCTGGGCAAAGAGAAGCCAGCTCTCATCCTCTGTGCACTTTGGAAAAAACCTAACAGTTGTATAATTGACCTAACAGAGTACTCAGCAAGACAAAAGCAGAAATGCCAAACTAAATGACAACTTGCAGCTTTACAGGAAACAGTTGTGTCAAGGGAACACCAGCACATCAATGGACTCCTGACTAAAAATGAACCAGATAGAGCTGGTCTCTGTGAGCTGTCATTGACATAATGCAGTGGAAACTTCACCGGCCAAAACTCCAACTTACTGAGCTCTTAGACAATTCTTTAAAAAGGCATTTCTGTGATTCCACACTGCACCCAGCACATACAGCTGGGCACTGCCCCAAGAAGTATGAAAGTCAGGGCAGTGTTAATTTGGGGATGGTTGGCATACAACCAGTGTAAACAGCTATAGCCATGCTCTCTCGCTGGATTTGTAACAGATGATGTGTGCTGAACCATGGGATTTTGAGTTATGAGCATACTGCAGTCTTTTGTGCTGTCTGCCTTGGCCATTTGGTCCTAATTAGCTGACCATCCCCACAGTTAATTCCTGGTTCCTATAGTCCTTCCTGTCTTGGGCAGGCTAAACCTCTGGGGTTTGCAGGGTTTGAGAAAAGCCTGTCCACCTACACAAGCTCAGACTCCTGCTTGTTTTAGACAGGCAATGAGATACTCCAGGGTTCTGGTAGCTGACCACAGACTGGCTGCATGAAAGCTTCTCCTCCACTCTGCTCCACAGGGAAGGCTGTACACACACATTTGCCTTTGCAGTGGACCCTGGCAGTCCCTCACCAAGAGAGGACCTAACAAAGGAACATCAGTTTAGCAGAGAAGCAGAAGCCACTGGAAGCCACTGGTCTCAGATGCAGGGCAGTGAGTGCTGCCTCCAAGAAGAGATGTGGGCCTTGGGCGCAGGTTCAAGTCAAACACGAATTGCAGGCGTCACCTCCGGCACATTTCCAGAGCACAGGAGGCTGGGGATTTTTTCTGTCTGCAGATCCTTCCTGGAAGTGAGACTCTCCGGCCCAGCTGCCTGAGGACCAGCACTGGCTTTCCTGGGAGGGGTGCAAATAACTTAGTAGACTTTGCAGAGGCTCCAACCCCAAATCACTCTTCCCTCTGGCTATCAGAAGAGTAGATGTATCTGGCCAAATTAATAGAACCACAGCACATTAAAGCCTCACTGCGTAATGGGAGGAGGTCTGGACATATTCATCCCTGCAGCTGCCAGTCAACCTTGATGACTCAGGTTGGTTTCTTTGGGACCTGGGCTCCTATCTCTCTGCCTCATCTCTCCAGAATATTGCTTGGGCTCAGACAGAGTTTTCTAAGAAATTCAGGAATCCTAGATTTAGCTGCTCCTTTTAACCCAGCATCATTTACGTCTCTGACTTTCCCTTATCCAGCTAGTTTCCTTCTCTCTCTGAAATGGTGAGGGAGTCTGTACAATACCTGGTCTCTCTCAACCAGCAACACTCTGTTGACCTACGTGCCTGTTGCCTAATAACTCCTTTCTCTCTCTCCTCCCTCCCCACAAGATTCTCTGTTAAAAATGGCAGCAGATGAGGTCCTCTGATAAGGCAGAGCTTGCCACCTTACACAGAGAGCCTCCAACACCAGCTAGACTTTCTGAGCTCTGATCAGACAGATTTCTCAAAACACCAACCCTTAAACAACTTCTGTGATTTGGAGCCAGTTATTAATATCTATTAAGATGTTTGTGTGAAAGCATGGTTTCCAAACTCCTTCTGCACAATACTTGATCTCCTTCTTTTTGACACACAAGTACACCATTTTATTACTTGTACAGATCATTTTGTTTTCCTCAGTACCTAATTTCAATTCCAATTCATTAATGTCAAAGCATAAAAGAAGCAACCGCACATAAAGCAACAAAAGTTTGCTAAACCCAGAAGATAACAGCTGATAATTAAGGAAGTCCCATTATTTCTTGGCAAAGGAGACTGTGTTTTCAGAGACACATTCTTAAAGGGCCTCTCTTTAGTGTAGCTGCATAATTTGCATGAACGCTATTTGCACAGAAACATAAAGGTTTTAAATATGGATAAAAGGAGGCTTCAATGTGCCCATAGTTTCTGTACAATACCCATCCCATGCCCCTTCTTGTTGGCAGAGCCCAGCCTTGTCACAGGTTCACAGAAGAGCCACTCTGGCAGATCTTTGGTGGTGTGGACAAAAGATCTGGCCTTTTGTTAGCACATACCTGCCCCCCACCTCCACCCTCAGTCTCATTTTATACTGATATCATTGCAGAAAAAAGACATTGTGCTGATCTGAAACTGCACATAAATCCTCTACCCAAGAAGAAACCCTTAATTTCCATCTTCCCAGGCTCACCTCTGCCTCCTGCCCTGGGAGTCGTTCACAGCATGGTCTCCTGCTTACTGGGCAAGTCCATCCCAAACAGACTTTTGCATTTTGTTTGTGTTCCCTCACATTACTGTTGTGAGCCACTGCCAGGCATGCAAGGCCAATGGAAAGTCTCGGTTTTTGTGGTTCCCCTGCGTCCTTCCCTCTGGCTGTTTCCAAGTGTTGCTCAGCAAGACTGAGCCTCTGTTCTGGGCTACAGTCTTACACTGAGACGAAAGTCCGCCAGCATGTGGAAAAAGGCATGTTGCTTGGATGAAGCCCGAAACAGTCTAACCAGTTTTGTGCCTCCTAGTACTTGGATCCTGTATATCCACCCTTGTAGCACAGTGTGGCTTTGCTTCTGTTGATGAGAATCTCAGAGAGAAATTACAGCCCCCTGTTCTTCTTAAGTCTGATGTCACCACCTCCCAACTCCCAGTCACAATCTGTGGTGAAGGTCTGTGGTGGATGGTTATGGCCTCACATGGAGATTTGATCAAAGATGGTGTAATTAAAATGACAATCAGCAGAGAGGAAAGGTGTTTCACTGGTAGACATTTCTGAAAAAATACTGCTTGAAGCAAAACTGTTTTACTCTGGCAAAGCCCCATAAAGTCAGGACTATACCTCAGGTGAGGGCTGTTGGCAGTCCACACAATACTGCTACAGCAGCTCCCAAGTCACCAAGAGCTGATAAATGATACAGATTTGCTGCATGTAGAGAAAATCTTGTGTTACTTATTGAAAAAGATTTTTAGACAAGATACTCTCTACAGACAAATTGTGGGCAAGATTTGATTTTTCATTCCATATGATATCTAATGGAAAATCTTCCACTGTGCCTACTCCTGAAGGAAAAATAGATATCTTCATGTCAATTCTTGGCCTGAGTCCTAGGTCCTCTTCATGTTTTAACAGCATTGCTACAACAGCAAAATTCCCCAAGGGTGCATAGAGCTTCAAAATCCTCCTAGGTGCACAAAAGTCATAACCACTGCATCACCAAGTTAGAACAGAGAGCTTGTCAGGAATCGGCTACTGCTTTGCACAAGCCTCCTTAACCACTGTCAACCTTAGACTGAGGTATCACATCACCTAACAGTTTCAAGGACCAGACTTGGCCTGGGAGTCTGGCAAGGGGGAGGAAGGAAGGTGGTATGTCTTTACCTGGGACAGGTTGTATGGGGAGAGCAACAGGCTCATACACAGCTTTGTCAGTTATGAACCCAACAGAAGCAGAAGTTCCTCTGCCACATAGCAGGGCTAATTCCGTGCTGCTACACTGGATCCTTTTTGATGCAAACCTGTCCTTTGAAGGTGCTGTTTTCTGATGGAGCTTCCATTTTGTTAACTCAGCTCTGCCCACTTGCAATTCAGAGCTGAGCTTTCATGGCTGCTTTAGGTTCTTTGACTGCAACTGGTGCCCATGACATGATGATGGCAAAGCTGGTGCTCTTACTGCTCTGGTGGACATGACTGTGTGGTATCAGAAGTAGTTTGCCTGATGTGGAATAAGAATACAGTGGAGGAAACCCCCACTGACACTGGCATATCACTAGGAAAAGGCACAGGATGGTCACTAAATGTACAGCCTAGAAACTGGAACATGGGGCAGCTCTGAAAGTTTCCTTAATAATGTGTTTATGGCAGGCAGAAACAGGTTATTGCAGGGAGTTCCTGTCCCAGCAAACTCGGCTGAATCAGGAAGGAGTTCTAGGCTGCTGAGGTTTCTCTCAGCAGTGTGATGGTACAGGAGCCCTCTCAGCCTGGTTTTATGGCAACACAGTGCATTAGTGACATCAGTGAGCAATTTCACCTACACAGACAATGCCAGCTAACCAGCCCCTCCACCAGAAATGCTGCTGTCCTTGACTGTCCAGCTGCTTGATGTGTTTCCTTAGGAACAGAGCGTAGGCATTTGTGTTAAATTCCCACCCCTGAGCTGTAAGAGAAAATCCTATCCGTGCAGCCAGGAGCTAAGGTTGAGGAAGAATTATTACAACAACTTTTTCCTGTTCATTTCCTGTTGAGCAACAGCCTAAATACCCTGACCCAAAGGCAGAAAAGAATGCAAATTATTACTTCCCCTATTACATGGGAAATACAAAGAGGACAAAAGGTGAACTTCATCCCTGTGCTGAAGGTCCGAAGATCAGCGTAAGAAGACTGTCTCTGAGTCAGAATGATTCAGTCAACAAGGTAAACAGCAAATTCCTCACAAGGACGAAAGAAAAGCATCAGCTATTTTGTTTCCTGATTAACTTACTCAGTTAACTACATCAGATGTAGTCACGCATTCTGTGCTTTCAGTACTCCTTCCTACCTACCACCGCACAAAATTGCTGCAGACCCAGTCTCCAGCTGATGCGATTACTGACGCATGAATTCATGGACCAATTGTGAAAGTAGAAGTCAAGCACTCTCACTCTCTGACTTCTACACTGAGATCCACGGCCCTGGGAAATGTTTGTTTTTTGCAACAACAGGGCTGGAATATTCACTCACCTGAAGAACAGAGGGTATTAAAAGAGAAATCTAAATGCTCCTATTTTTTGGTACACATAAAGTTTTCCCAATATGAGTAGGAGACATTGTGGTCAAAATTGGTTTCATATGTAAAAATAAGTAGTGCTATTTACAGATAACATACCAAACCTGTTATATTGCCATTCACAGACATACATGTTTATCCTTGTCAGAACAGTGCAAAAATTGTTCTTACAGTATGATTTTATTCAAGACACTCACTCTAAGCTCATTGCATTCTGCCACATTATACACGGTATCATGTGAAATCAGCTATTAAAAATCTTATAAGTTAGTTACTCTTTCAGCTGGCCCATAGTGAGTTCTGCTACCAGAAAGATAATTAGCATTATTTTGGTGTTGTTTCTGTTGTCCCTCCACTACACCCTAAAATAAAATCACACTTATTTCTAACGGTCATGCAAATACGCATCTAGATAGCTTCACAAGAAGTTTCACCTCAACATGAGGAAGAATTTCTTCATGTTGGAAGTGGCAGAGCACTGGAAGATGCTGCCCAGAGAGGTCGTGGAGTCTCCCTTTCTGGAGACATTCCAAACCGACCTGGACACATTCCTGTGTCACCTGCTGCAGGTGACCCTGCCTTGGCAGGAGGGTTGACTGGATGATCTTCAGAGGTCCCTGCCAACCCTAACAATTCTGTGATTCTGTAACTGCACTTGTGATACATGCTAGTGAACATGAATTACAATTCCATCCGTTTCACTCCTACACATTCACGGTGTGTAAGGACAGTCTGGACCTGGAGAAGATGGCTTATTGCATCAACAGCTTTACATGTGCAGATTTGAGAAGGCGAGAATGATTTTGCTTTCAATACCAGGGCACTAGAGTCACTTTTGGAAGGTGAAGTGCACACAACCCATAATAGTTCTGTTACTGAAAGGTTAAGTTTCCTGAACGTGTGTTTTCCACATTCAGCACCCACTACACTGAAGATCAAGGGAATATGCTGTATGCAGGAACAGAAATACACATTGTGGCATGTGATGAATTTGTACATAGAGCAGTAGAAGACATTAGTGAGGATGTGACAAATTGCTAAACGGTACAGGCATTGGTTCAACATATTTGCGTGTCAAAGGTTAAGACATAAATTAGCACTGATGTTTCACCACTCTCTCTACACCAAGAACATCTTTGCCTGGGAGTAAAAAGACACGGACAGGGAACTCCCACCTAATATATCCGATAAACTCTCAGATTTTCTATCCTTGCGCGGGGAATCACGAAAAGGTGCTGGTGCGCGGGTTTCCTTTCGCAGACGGATGGACGCTGCCAGGCTTTCGCCGCCC
>VXBC01005848.1:190846-235158 GCA_013399945.1 Ploceus nigricollis
GAGGGGCTCCCCGGCGCCACCAGGAGAGGCTGTCAGAGCCCTCCCGCCCGGTGCCACGGCCACCGCGCCGCTCAGGCGCTGCCACCTCGCGGGGACGTGCCCGTGCAGAGCAGCGCGGCGCCGCAGGCGGTGCGCGGGGCGGGCACGGCCGCAGGGGCCGCGCANGGGGGGGGCGGGGCGGGGAGCGGGGAGGGGCGGGAGCCGGGAGGGGCGGGAGCCGCTCCGTTACCGGCCCCAGGGGGTCGGGCGAGGCGAGGCGGAGCGGGAGGCGGGCGGCGGGCGGCGCTGACCGTGTGCTTGCCCCGCCAGAGCCTGCCCCTCAACCCCAAGCCGTTCCTGAACGGGCTGACGGGGAAGCCGGTGATGGTGAAGCTGAAGTGGGGCATGGAGTACAAGGGCTACCTCGTCTCCGTGGACGGCTACATGAACATGCAGGTGAGGGGCCGGGGCCGTGCCTGGGGCGGTGCCGGCCCCCGGCGTTGTGGATGAAGAAATGGTGGATGCCCCATCCCTGGGAGCGTCCAAGGCCAGGCTGGATGGGGCTCTGAGCAGCCTGGTGTAGTGGGAGGTGCCTCTGCCCGTGACCGGGGCTCGCAAGGAGATGATGCCTAAGGAAGGACCTTTCCCGCCCGCAGTCGGTGCGTGCTGGGCTGACGGGCGGTGTCTCGGTGGGGATGCCGTGCGGAGCAGGAGCGGGGCCGCTCGGCCACCCCCGCTCGCTGTAGCCGAGCCCTGGGCTGAGGCAGAACCGTCATGTGCTTTGCTGAGCCGCTTTTATTGCTGTCCTTCTGATTTTTTTCTCATTTTCCTTTCAAGCTTGCAAACACAGAGGAGTACATAGACGGTGCGTTGTCTGGACACCTGGGTGAAGTCTTGATAAGGTAATTGGGGTATTTATTTATGGTGCAGGAAGGCTCTAAATCACCTCACCGCTTGCATTAAAGCTTATACTGGTGGATGTTGTGTTTCTTGTCTAATTAAGATGCCAAGTGTAGCTCTTACAGGAAGTCTGTGAATGTGTCTTTGATATCAAAGTCCCTTCTGAGAGGAGGAAAAATGAATTTTTTAATCTACTTAGAGAAGTATTTACTATCCCCTTTGTGGTGACTAAATACTTTTGTTTTCCATAATATTGTATATCTGGGAATCCTTTGGCATTGTATACTAGTGCACTGCAACTGGAAACGTTTTGCATGCTTGGAAGTTAAACTTGACCGTAACTGTTCACCCTAAAGTAAAAATTTTTTTTGTACAGCATTGTCAAACAGTTATTACATTTATGAAGTTGTGCAATTTAATGTACTGTGTGAAAAAGGAGTACAAGGGCAACAGCAGCATTTTGTTCTGTAGAATTTGGCTGTTGCCAGGCTACATTCAAGCAGAAAAATGTTTAAAGCTTGTTTTATGTGGGGAAAATGATAATGTTTATAGCTAAGGGAACTCTTGGTTCTATTTACAGGTGCAATAATGTTTTGTACATCAGAGGTGTGGAAGAAGAGGAAGAAGATGGAGAAATGAGAGAATAGGTGTTTTGTATTTCTGGAAATAAACTTTTTTTTTGTTTTTGTTTTTCATACTTTTGTAGTAAGATGTTTATTTCTGTTGTGTTTTAGTATGGGGAAAATTAACCCTTTAAAAAGTCTTTAATGTTTTATTGGTGTCTGAAAAACTAATGCTGGAGGGACAACAGGTAATTGTTTCAATTTAAATTTGAAAATATTGAAATGAAAAGTGAGGATTTAAAAAATACTAGTTATCTTCCCATCTGAAATACAGGAAGACTTGGCAGTATCTATATTTTACAGTATGTATGTCATGACTATTTAAATACATTTAGTTTTTAAACCTGTTTATAAAACATTTGGAATTAGCTGGGAAGATTTCACTGCAAGTGAGGTGTGGAGATCTGTTATACCCCAGTTTCTCTCAGAAATATTCTCCTGCTTTGAGTCAGGAAGCTTGAAGTGTGGCTGTATGGTCATTAAGGAAGGACAAACTTGTTCAACTTAGCAGCCAACAGCCACACAGACAAAAGCCTCCTGGCAGCTGCAGAGATCCACAGACTTGAGTGGCATTAATAGAGTTGAGACAAGAGACTGCAGAATGGGAGTGTGCTTTGTGAGCCTCTGCTGAAGAATGGAAAGGATACTGTGGTCCTCCTCAGCGTGTTGTGAAGATGTTCTGCCTAAAAGCTGCACAGGTTGTGACTGTAGTAGGTGCATGTGGAGTGCAGATCTCCAGCCCTCTTGCCTGGGATCACACATCCTTTCAGAGCCAACTGGAGTGGGCAGTGCTGGGTGCTCGGGGCTGCGTTAGGATAGAACGCCGGTTATGTGAACTGTGGGAAGGATACCAGCCTGTCAGGATAGATCCTGCAGAGAAATACCTCCCTGTGTCTCTCTCATGTTGGAAGTCATCCCTGGAGCTATCCATGTGTTCCTTTAATATTTACATATGTAAGTTTCCCGTAAAGAGTGAAAAATAATTTTGGATGTACTTGCGCAGGTGTTTCATTGCTTAAACCAGACCCTTTTTGGCAGTGTGGAGGCTTCACAGCTCTGCTCAAGTTCCCTGCAGTCCCACTGGGAAAGGGAAAAGAGCTGTTTAAGCTAAAATCAGTACTATCACAAGGATAAATGAGTACTTTGAAATTGTCAATGAGCCTAGGAAACCCTTAGAACAGCTAGATATGTTCTGAGTGGTGGCAGGAATGAGAGGCAAAAAAGCATCTCACCTGGTTTGTGATGCAGCACATCCTGTTAAGGACTTCATCATGCAGAGCAGTGCCCTTCCCATGCTGACACTGATAGTCACAGTGCTGTCAGTATCGGAGGAGGAACAGCTGTGATTGTCACCTTAGTATCTAAGTCGATTCCTTGTCTGCAATGGGCTGGCACTGGTCTGAAAGCTGCTCTTCCTCATGAGGAAGTGGGACTGGAGGTGAGTTTGTCATGTATTATCTGAGTGCTGGATCAGCAGATAGGGCCATCACTATGGCCCCTCACCAAGCTTCAGCTTTTCAGAGTAACTGGGAAGACCAAGCTTATGCTGAACCCCTTCTGTGTGCAGAGATGGATGTGACTGTTCCTCAACTAAACAGGCATATCTATAGAAGGGTGTCTGGAGTTGTGCTGTACAGCCAGAATGCTTAATTCCTTTCCTGAGGGTAAAGAAAATGTTTCTGCCTTGCAGAGAGAGCTACCTCCTGTAATTCATAGCCCTTCCTCTGATTCCCTTCCTACAAGGTGAGAATTCATCAATGTAGAACACCAGTGGTTGTTGGTGAAATGCTGATTTTTGTGCTAGGAAAAATCTTCACACAGGGAAAGTCCTGTAGCAGTTTAAAATGAGTAGAAACCTTGAAAAACAAACAAAAAACAAGCCAAAGCCCAAGAGAAGCAAGGGAGCATTTTGTGCATAATGGCCTTAGTGTGGCAGATACTTCCTAACTTAAAAATGGGCTGTTGATATTCAGGACAGACAGCCTGTACCCATCATCAGGAAAGCAGCCACATCTGGTTTTGCAGGGGGCTGCTGAGAAATGAATCAAAGTAGACAGACACAGCTGGTGAATAGCTAGATGAAGCCACTATCTAGAAAAAAGAAAAAAAAAAAAAAACCAAAGTGAAAATCTCCAGTAAGATGAATACTAGGAAAGACAAGTGGACTTACATTTTGGAAAAGCAAGAACTCAGAACTAGGAAAACAGAGATGTTTTTCTTATGTAAGCTATCTCCCTTTTTCAGACAAATAAGCTGCTTTATAGAGTCTTGAGTTTTCATCCTCAACAAAAGTGTGATCCTTTCACATAGCTTCATATTCTTTTGAGATGTTTTGTTATACATGTTTTTTTGACAGTTATATTCCTTAGACTTCAAATTCAGACCATTTTACTTTTGCATAGCACCAGGCATCAAAAACTTTAACTAAATAATACCTTGGTGCATGACTTGATAACTAATCCTAGTTATGGTGCAAAAATGGAGGCATACGTTTTTCTTTCCTACCATCCAGTGTTCCATTCATTTCAGTGGAAGAACCCATGCAGATAAAGTCAGACAACAACTTAAACATGTGCTTAACTTAGATCCTTGTCCTAAATGATGGGGAAAAGAATTGCAGTGCAGGTGAAGATAAGGTACTCTGAATATATCAGAGTAATTGGAGCTGGTTAGTTCGTATGGAGTAAGCCCCATGAATACAGATTTTTTTCATCTCTGGAGCAAGTCCAAAAGACAAAAGAACTGGAAACCTTCACTTAGGTGTATATTAAAGACAAAAATAAAAGGGCTTGTGATTTGACATGTCAAATACAAGGTACATAAAGTAACTAAAAATAAAAATTGCTTTCATGTGATTAAGTTGTTCCAATTGTTTATAGGATAAAAGAAATTAGAGATAAAGTAGCAGGACACTCAGGAAAAGACTATGCCCTGCAAAACCACTTATTAAATATGGTGAAAAGGTGGTCAAAAAGAGCCTAGAAATAGGCATGACACATATCACATGTAGTTTTGAGCTTATTTTTGTGTTTCTCATTTGGGTATTAGGTTGTTTGCTGTTTATTTTTTACTTGGAAACTTTCCATTCCTAGGAGTACACAAAAAAAGAGTACACAACCTACCTGAGAAGACCCTAAATCCTTATCATTGCTAAGAGAAAAAATGCTGCAAACTCCAGTTCTGTATTGTGCAGCTCACAGACTGCAAAGAAGGACAAGCTTTGGCCATAAGCCCAGATGCTGGAATTGTACCAGGTGCCCACATGCCACACAGGTACACACAAGCTCTCCTTTTCCTTAGCTGCAGTGTGTGTGAAAAGGAAACCAAGGCACACGGGTTAGCAAGGTTGCACTGTGCTCAGGGAGAACCAAACTGTGTCCCCTGAGGCAAATTGTGGTGTTCCCCCAAAAGGTCTCCCCCTCCCTGGGCCATTATGGAATTTGCCAAAGACAGATCTGGGAACAGAGGATTCAGAAAGCTCATCTGAGCAAATGCAATGTTTCCATGGTTTGAGAGATGCGAGGTTCTTCTACACAGAAAAAAAATAAATGCAGAATTCACTTTCACTTTTGCGAAACTATGCAAGAAGTATTTGTAAAGGTGATGTTAAGCTCAATCTGACATGAGGGAAGTCAAAGGTACGTAACAGATTTGCAATTTAGTTTGGATCTATTCCACATTTGCAAGTCACTTTCATCCAAATGATGCATTTTCTGTGTTTGATCCTGACCGTTTACTAACCTCTGCTGCTTTTGTAAACAGGGAAATAGCATTCAGTAAATTTCACTAGGAATTAACTTGTCTTAAGGCATGCATAGTGTCCTCTTTCAGGACATTTCATCATGCTATGTATTATTGGAAGGGTCTGGTTAGTGGATGAAAAAAAACCTAATCTACAAATTTAAGGAAAATGTGGCCAATATTTGATCTGAGTCTCATCTCTAACTTTGGGCTTCTCATTTTTAATGACAAGTTGTTTACAAGAACAGACATTCTAATGTAGCTCTGACAGTGTATTTGAAAAGGGGTCCTTGAGGAATAAACATATCATATTCTCATGTAAAGCACCAACAAGAAGATATGAAATCCCTTAAATCAATAACCTGATACTCAACTTTTTTATCTCTACTTTTCCTGGGATTTTTTTTCTCTCATTGAAAAGGCCACATTTAAAAATTATTTTCAAAAAGAACTTTCACTGGAACTTTAAGGTGATTTAAAAGCTCTAAATTTAAGAAATTTGGGCAGGGTTCCTTTAGCACCCTAGAGTTCTCTGTTTACATCCAGTGAATTCTGCCAACATTTTAAAAGTACAGCCGAATAGTTAGAATCTGTTCTGTTTGAATCAAACTCTAGAATTTCTTGAGGATGCAACCTAGAAACCATTCCTGCACTTACCTTTCTGGGCAGTATTCTTAAAAATAGATCAGGCACAACATGTCAGAAACCTGACTGCAGTGGATTGACCTTTTTTCATACACTGATCTATTGCAGAGAAAATTCTTCACCAGAAAAGAACCAGGGCATATAGAAACACACAAGCACATCTGTAAATTTTCTGCAAACAGAATTTTAGTCTTAGAACAAAATACACTCCTAGCTTACTAAGCATAAAATCTTCACCGATTCTCGGGTTTTAAATCAGGATCTGACCTTGAATCTCAGAGAAGCCTAGCGCACGAAATTGATTTTTTCTTTTGAAGTGTAGCAACACAGCTCACAGGTGTGTGATCTTTCCTTTTTTTCCCCCTCCACTACAACATGCTGTGTTTCATTCCTGACACAACAGCTCTCAGCCCACCACCACTGCTTAAGCATCCCCCACAATGGGATGTCCTTCTGTGCTTGTCGTGGAGCAGCATTACACCAGTGGAGAAGCATCACAAGGTAACCTGCAATTTTATTGTAGTTTTACTCACTTTTCAGGTTTGATATTAAATACAAATTACTGGGCTTTAGATGCAAATCTTGCCTCATTTGCAAACAAGACTTCACCAGAAAGGCTCATCCAACTGTTTCTGCTGAACAGGAATATGTGTATGCACATAGATATGCTACCAGCATTTTAAACCGATTCTCTTTCTAAAAGAAAAGAAGGTGTCTAAAGAAGATTGCCACCCCGGGAGTAGTGTTTGAGGGACCACTTGTTTAGAAAGACACTCTATTTTCCAGCTGGGGAATACTGGAGTCCTATAGACGCTGTGAATATGTGAAGAGAGAAGAAAATCAAAAAATCCGTGTTGGGAGCAAGTATTTGCTCCCTGATTCTCCCATCCCTCGTTCTGTAGGGGGCGGCAGAATCGCACAAACGGTTCGTTATTGGAATCGGATAAATTAATATCTGCCTGGATAAATGAATGTCTGCCTTAACATCTGGCGCGGTGGGAAGTGTTCTGATCCCTCGGGGGTTGCTGCTGGGATGCGGGCAAGGTGGTTGGCGCGGACAAAATGACGGATGCTGGAGAGGGGATGGACGCCGGGGAGGGGACACGCGGGCAAACAAACGCTGCCAAATCAGAGGCTTCCCTTTTCTTGGCAAAGGGAAATCTCCAGGTGGTGCTGTGAGGACTGAGAGCTCCGGGAAGTCCCAGCTGGAAAACCCGGTGCTTCGGAGCTGGTCATGATCCAGCGCGATGCACAGATGTTGTCACGTTATCCTGGACCGAATCCAGCACAGCATCCCGCGCCTGGAGCGGGCTGCGGCGAAGTTACGGNGCGCGCCGCGGGCTCTGCCTTGGCACGGGGCTCTGCTTCGGCCCGGCTGGGATCGGGGAGCGGGGTGGAAGGCATCCCCCGAGCGCAGTCCAGGCTTCCCGGTACCATCCTCAAATTCCACTGGGAGAACAGTCCCAAAGGGACTGTGGCTTCCCGGGGCATGACCCAGGTCCCGGCCATGGCAGTTTGATTTGAGTGAGGGGACGAGTGCCCTGCGGTTAAATGCTGTGTGCTCGCTGATCCGCAGGAGGAAAACCTAGCAGGAATTAGAGCGGAACAGCACCGAGGTGTCATCCAGAGGGATCTAAGCAGAGGACAAGCATTATGGCAAACAGCTTGAAACGCATGGCATTACCCCAGTGTTTGCTGTGCATCTGTAAAATGAGCGAACCACCTCCCCATGTGCGTCTTCAGCCCTTCTGAAGGTCCTGCCCCTATTGTTCCAGGAGCTCTGTTGTCGAGCACTTGACTTTTAAACAGGCTCACACGTTCTTTGGTCGTTGTCTGTGTTTTGCAGGGATGGCTGTATCAAGGCTGTGGGCCAGGCAGATGTTATTCGCAGTCAGTTTTCAGAAGCAATGTTTGAAAGGATAATTGACTGCTCCGGGAAGTGCGTGTTACCAGGTAGGTGTATTTTTATGATACGAAGGAACAGCACTGCCAGCAGGTCAAGGGACATGATCCTGGTCTCTACTCAGCCCTCGTGAGACACATCTAGAGTGCTGTGTCCGCTTCTGGGCTCCACAGTACAAGAGAGACATGGAGCAGCTGGAGTGGGTCCAGTGGAGGGCTACAAAGATTATGAAGGGTTTGAAGCATCTCTCTTATGAGGGGAGACTGAGAGAGTTTGGTCTGTTCAACCTCCAAGAAGAGAACTGAAAGGGGACCTCATCAAAATCTGTAAGTATCTGAAGTGGGGGATGCCCAGAGGATGTTTCCAGGCTCTGCTCAGTGGTGCCAAGCAATAGGACAAGAGACAGTGGGCAGAAACTGATGCACAGGAAGTTTCACCTGAACACAAGGAAAAACTTTACTGTGCAGGTGACTTAACGCTGGAACAAGCTGCCCAGAGAGGTAGCGGAGTCTCCCTCACTGGAGATATTCAAGGGTTCTTTTGGGCTTCATGGCAGAGCTCTGTCTCCTCTTGTTTTGTCTGTAGATCTGTTCCTCTGTATCATAGATCACAACAGAAATGTAGCTGACCCACAGAGTGACTCTTCAGATTCACTGCTCTTTTCTGTACTCTCAGCCCATCAGCCATTCGGCCATAGAGCTCAGTCTGTCCATCCTGCCCACAGCTGTTTGGAGGCAAACGGGATTTAAGTCACAAATTCTGCAACTTTGCCTGATAAAAAAATCCCCAAAAGATGGGCAAGTCTATTGCATGTTAAACTGTGCAAGTGGTATTAGTACCTGAGCTGTCAGACCTGTGTTTCTCTTACAGTGGCCTTGCCATTCAGCAGTGTCGGTTTCAGAGCTTGTAGAAAAGGCTCCCACTGTAATAAGCGTTGCTAGAGGAAGTCTAGTGTGCTAAGCCCAGCCTAAGCAGTTTTCCTTTTTTTAAAGAGTACAGGCTTAAAGTCTAATGAACTCTTTCAAAGTTTGCTATTTATCCTTTCTTCCACAGTTTGAAAACTTTATCAAAATAACATGACACACTCAGCAACTGATGCATTTACCTGGAGACATTTTGCCTAAGGTGTCAGACCTAAAAAAATTGAAAGAAAATTAATAGCCTCTGAAGAAAATCCTAACTATTTGGCCAGTTGGATTTCTTTTTTTCTCTAGCCAATAGAGACTTTTTAGGGGAGCTTCTGCTGTCTATTTAATTTGCTTGTATGTTCATAATATTTTCTCTTCCACAGTGAAGTAACTCAAGTGTACATTTACTTTGTTTTCTTTAGGCCTGGTAGATGCACATACACATCCAGTGTGGGCTGGTGATAGGGTTCATGAGTTTGCAATGAAGGTAACAGCATAAAATTACACAGATGGATTTTTCTTCCTCCTTTTTTTTTATTTTAAATGTATAACTGTTTCTACTTCCTGGTGACTCTCATGTTTCTTTTATAGAAAAATACATAATTTCTGTCAGATAATCTACCTGAGGGAGGAGGGATGATTTTTGAATACTGATAGGCTGAGAGAGGAGTGTACCTGCATCCTTTGCAGCCACCTGTGATATATTTTTGCATTAATTGAAGCAATACAGGAGTGCCACCTTCTATTACCATCTGTCTTGATTTTTTCCTTCCTTTTTCTTTTCCAAATAAATAAATTAATTAATTAATTTTGAGCTAGAGATTGATTTTCCCCTGGGACTCAGGGGAAAGCATATCTTCAGAGTAATTCTCTTTATGCTGCTTCTTACAATATTTCTTCACTTAAGTGGAAAGGAGAGAGAAGAAAAGGGGGAGGGAGGAATAATTAATGGGAATTTTTTTTCTCCTCTCTTTGTCTCTCTCACTGCAAAGAGACCTCAAGGCACTTTCCAGTATCTCTTGGATGGGAAACACACTTGTTCATGGCTAATTGTGTGGGGGGTGGTTTTTGTTTTCTTTTCTTTAACCCAAGCTGGCAGGTGCATCCTATATGGAGATCCACCAGGCTGGGGGAGGAATCCATTTCACCGTGGAGCACACTCGGAAGGCCACAGAGGATGAGCTGTTCACCACCCTCCAGCACCGCCTGGGCCGCATGCTCCGGGCGGGATCCACGCTGGTGGAGTGCAAGAGTGGATATGGCTTGAACTTGGAAACCGAGCTCAAAATGCTCAGGGTGATCGAACGTGCTCAGAAATCCATGGATATCGGCATTTCCTCAACCTACTGCGGAGCTCACGCCGTGCCCAAGTAATAGGACTTGACTTTTCTTTCTCTTGTTAAGTACTGCTGCTTTGCACTGAAAATTGGTTTCTGCTGCTGCACTCCTAAAATACAACGTACTTGAAAAACAACAGCCCATATTTATAGGAAGCTCTCCTAAATTTTAATTTGAAGGAAGGCAGGGCAGCATTATTTAGTGACTCCTAAATGCCAACATAGGCTTAGCACAGAGCCCCTGCCTCCAGGGCTGATGCTCACACTAAACATAACACAGAAAGTTCTGCTTGCATTTGCTGCTATCCTTGAGGCTTCGTCTGTGCCATGAGATTTTCTTTTGGCCAAATAACAACAAAAAATACCATATTTAGTCTTTATATAGCTCCATAAACAAAGTTCAGTTATGCTTCCATACAATGAAGACTTGCATACATCTTATAGCTATGAGATGAAGATTAAACTGTTTTTAATCAATTATTCTGATGGCTTAAATAGACATATCATAAAAATCCTTTCTCACTTCTGATTTTTATTTCGCTATGATGAAATTAACATCTTAATGTTATCTGATTTCAGTGTATGAAGGAACTAATGAGGAGTTTTAGCTGGATATTTTGACATACTAAGTGGAAGGCTGCTGCAAGACAAGGCATGTGAAATGGAGGCAGGCTTATTACGTGGCAATATTCAAGAAATGTTTATTAAAAGAAAAAAAAGCATACTCCAAAAAAAAATCCCCAACCTTTTCTAACATTCAAGAAAACATGACCCAGAAAATATTTTTTACAATCTAATTCTTGTGTATTTGGAGCAGGATGGTAAATTATCTTTTGTCAATCTAACTGTGGAAAATGAATCCTGTATCATCTTCAGTAACTGGAAGATGGTTAAGAATAAAGTAGCTAAAATCAGCTGAAGGCAGCAACTACTTCTTTCAGGAAGTTCTACTATAATTTAGAGGACTTAATGGTAAAATAAAATTGACCTTTCACCCCAAACTATATATATATATTTCTTAGCCCTTCCTTTCCCCTAAAAAGCCTTGGCAGGATCTCAGTCAAAATCCTGATAAATAGTCTTTCCCACCAAAATGCTTTGAGCATTTCTATAAACCAATGAAATAATTTTCAGTGTTTTTACAAACATACTAACTCTTATCTGTTAGAAAGACAGGTATGCTTTCTCATTCTCTGCACACTTCTGTCCTCACTGATGCACATCAAGCATAACAAAATGTAGTAGTAGTAAGGATACTGTATTTTAAGTAAGGAGAAAAGGTAGTTGGGGATTTGAGTAAATTTCCTGAAGGAAATACTGAGTTATCTGTATTTTCCAGTTTGGGTCTTTTTGAATCCTCTCTTTTCTTTTCAATCAAATGTTTGTGTCTAGACTATTTTGCTTGAATTTGTGCTACCCCTCAAACTTAGACTCTGGCTTGAGTTGTCATTTTGACCAGGAGGAAATCTGCAGTTCTTCCTTAGTCTCTCTAGTCATCATTTTGAATCAAACTCATGATTTGGGGAATGTCTGATTTCTAAAAATTGTTACAACTTTTTGTTGGCAAGTGATTATTGGGTCATTTTCCACTTCATCAAGAAATGTTTGAAGTGTTTTCCTGAGCAGAAATCTACTGCATTAAAACAACAGCAGTTTTGTTTTGCATTTTGGGTCATTATATCCCTCAAAAAATGAAACCATTTCTTAGTGTTTCCCTCTGTTTTGTCTTGGCTCTGGTCCTAATCTTTCAGCCCAAATTCCTCCAAAGGCTGCTGAGTAGAAAGAGAAAAGGGAGAAGCCTTGGTATGGTCAGAGGCTGAGCAACCCAGATGACTGTTTCAGTGAGAAGGGAATGGAAGAAGGGCTCTGCTTTATAACCTTGTTTATAAATTCAGGCAGAATTTGGCTTCTTGAATTTATTCCATTGCATGGCTCCCAACTCAGCCTCGTGTGGCACTCCATAGTGCCAGGGTCTGCATGCCTTACGGTGCCTGAAATGAGCATTCAGATTCTCAGGCATTTAGCTGCTGTACATCCCTTGTCCGTAGATATTAAAATTGGAAAATGCTAAGTCAACTGCATATTTTGGGATTATTTGCCCTTTGTAAAGCATTTTGTGATCTCTCCTGGGTTATCTTTTTGTAATAGAGGATTCATAATTGATTCTGACTTTGGCAAATCAAACCTTGGGAAGCCCCTCTGATTAGAAACAGTTATCTGTCCATCACTCTGAATGATGTGAAAGAAGGAGAGGTAAATTAAAAATAATTACTTATATGCATATCCCCTTTGAGCTTTGATACTTGCATAAAAATATTGTATGAATACCATTTAACATATTTAAATACTCATTTACATATATTAAATAGTTATATTTTAGAATGCGGTATAAAGCGATCAGAACATATGAATAGGAAAGCAGAAAAATTTATTTTAAAGTATCCCATATCTTTGTTAGCATCCAAGATGCCAACCTTATTAAAAACAATCTAATATTCTTTGAATGGAAAGTAACTCATGTTGGAAAATACATGAATTACAATGGGGCTGAATTTTTTAATTTGAAGTTTTTTTGAGGGATTCATATTTACATAATTTTCTAAGTAATTCAATGGCTTGAGTGTGCCAGACTTCAAGGATGTTACTCATATGGCTCTGTAACATTTTCTTTTTGTTAGAGGGAAAACTGCTACTGAAGCCACAGATGACATTATCAATAACCACCTTCCTAAACTGAGAGAACTCAAACTAAGTGGTGAAATACATGTTAACAATATAGATGTGTTCTGTGAGAAGGGAGTCTTTGATCTGGAGTCTACAAGGAGAATACTTCAAGCTGGAAAAGATATAGGGTTACAGATTAACTTCCATGGTGATGAACTGCATCCAATGAAATCTGCTGAGGTACGTCTTTCTTAACATTCATTTTTGCTCCTGTGAGAGCCCAACCTGTGAAAGAATTGCAGTTTTCAAAACTGAGGTTGTCTTTTCTAAGACTTTATGAAATAGACTATCTGATAGAAACAGATGCCAGGAAGAGCAGTCCATGTGCAGCTTTGGAGGTAAGGACATGGGAGGAAGCCTTGACCTCTGGGACTAACGTGCACTGGCTAATCAAACATTGACTTTGCTTATCTTCCACATGGGATACAGATTGGGAAGGTGGATATCCATGTGCCCAAGAATGACAAAAACATGGTTTCTATGCAACTTGAAAAATATTTTTTTGTTAAATGTCCTGTTAGAAGCAACAAGCCAAATTGCAGTGAGCACACTCAGTGATCTCATTACTCAGATACCAGTTTATCCAAGCACACTCAGAGAGGTGGTTTAGTCAAGACTATGTTCCCAAATATCTTGATAAAGAAAGTCCCTTTGACACCATGTTTCACCATCATTTAAATATTACTTCCTTCCTGTGGGGTCTGCCCAATCTGTATATTAAAAAAAACCAACAAAACCAAACCAAAAACTTGGTCGATCATAAAAGCCTATTTGACTTCCCCATTGAAAGCAGCATTCAGTTTTGTGAACTATTTTCTGATGGATCCTTTATGAACAGGAGTTGATAGTGTTTTCATCCATGGCTCTCACATAGTTTGTGTGTTAGCCTGGTAAAAACACCACAGAAGGTGTGCTTCTGCTCCGTGGGTGTGTAAAGTGATCAACTTTTCCTGCAGTAAATTAACAAATATTTTGTCTCTGTATTCTGATTGTTCTTTCAAACATTCTCTACTATTTCTCTTCTGGTATATTTTGCATTAATAGTGAATTGTCTCTTCAAGTTGTTTAGAAACAACTTTTTAAACTGAATTGATTGAGAATAGTGAGTAATTTGCTTGAAAATTTCCTTAGCTTGGAGCTGAACTAGGGGCCCGGGCCATCAGCCACCTGGAAGAAGTTAGTGATGAAGGTATTGTGGCGATGGCAAGAGCTAAGTGTGCTGCTGTCCTTCTGCCAACAACAGCCTACATGCTAAGGTAAGGCCACTAGATGAAGGGAAACTTCTGTAACTGCAAATCCATATTTGTGGTTTGAGGGTCTTTTAATCTAAAAGCATAAGTGTGTATCTATGCCTTAAGGATCAGTCTGGGTCAGTGAAGGCAATCACACGTACTGAGAACTGAATGAGCCTCCCTTATGTCTGATTTCTGCTGGAAATCCTCAAAAATCTGTGAGATTGCTGAGAAATCTCACAGTAGATTCAGAGTGGCTTTATGGCAACTATGGCTAAAACTTCCTAGAGCGTGTATTTCCAAGGGCCCACCCTGCAAACACCTACACAGATTAATCCAAGGGATTAATTTTGAACAATTTTGAAATGGCTATTCCAGATATTGAAGTTACTGAAAACATCTTTTGCATTATAATTGCTAAGTGGAAAGATCTCTATGTAGACTAAACTCACAGACTCAAAAATCAGGAAGGGACTATTGCATTGCATGTGCCACTGCTCATATTTTGGAGCCTGTCTTTGAAGCTGTAAGAACTAGAAAATTAGTTTTTTTCAGAAATGAAGATTTTCATCTTGTAAATTCTGGCTGAGGTCTGGATAAATACCAGAATTTCAGTGGTCTGGAGCCTGATGGTTGACACTGGCTGGTGCCACATGCAGTTACTGCAAAAGCTGTGGCTCACACTTCCCATTTATGTTGTCCATAGGGTGACAGGTAGGGATGCAAGAGGAGAATTTGAGCTTTCATATCCATAAGGATCAGTGTAACTGAATGCATGAATGTAACCAAACTGAGAGATTACTTTTGCCCTTGTAAATCATTGTATGATAGCTAAGCAAATTGTACTGATAAGTTTATTTTTCCCACTAGACTGAAGCAACCTCAAGCTAGAAAAATGTTGGAAGAAGGTGTTATAGTTGCTCTTGGCAGTGACTTTAATCCAAATGCATACTGTTTTTCAATGGTAAGATAATCCTAATACTGAAACTATAGAATTATGAAACTTCTTACTAGTACAACTTGTGTGTAGGTCTTGCACACTTCAAAGTGGTTTCATGTGCACAAGGAGAGCTGCATGCCCCATGCAGACAGCTGTCTGTGTTTGTTTCTGTGTATTGGTAGTTTTTGCCAGAAATTCTTGAAACCAGAATGGGTTCCATCCTTCAGATGGACTGAGAGGCCTATTTAAAATGCTCTCAAAGCTACTGATTTTAGAGTTCTTGTTCTGGATTTGGCAAAATTTATGTTGCACAAAACAACTCCTTCTGTTGTGCAAGGAAGAAGGAGAGTGCTTAGGGATTTGAAGTATAAATAGCTTTGTGGTCCTGGTAAGTCCCATTGTCCCCTTCCTTGCCTCCTAGCCTATGGTGATGCATCTGGCCTGTGTAAACATGAAGATGTCAATGAATGAAGCACTGGCAGCTGCCACCATTAATGCAGCTTATGCTCTGGGCAAATCAGACACACATGGCTCCTTGGAGGTCGGCAAGCAGGGGGATCTTCTTATCATAAATTCATCAAGGTTTGTTCTTCCAATGGCATTTGAAATGTGCTTTAACCTCAGTTATCTTCACTGAATAAAGGGACACTGGTAGCATTTCAGACCCACTTTCATTTTCCTTAATTACTCCAGTGGAAAATAAAGCCTTAGACTTTTGGGGCTGTTATTACAAGTAATCCATGCCTAACTACAAATTACCTAGAGATAATATGTATTTTTTTTGTGGAATAAATTCTCTACTGATAGATTTACTGTATTCATGCAGCAAGAGACAACATGTAGACATGGTATAGTGTTTTCCCATTTTTAAGCAAGTCTTATAAAATTGCCAGGTATGCTGGGCATGTGACCTGCTCTTATGCAAGTTTACATATTCTTAAACATCTTGTCTTTTTAGGTGGGAGCACTTGATTTACCAGTTTGGTGGACACGAAGCACTGATCAACTACGTTATAGTTAAAGGAAAAGTCGTCTATGAAAATGGGAGGTGTGAGACAATGAGCAGTTACTGAGAGAAGGCAGTAGTTTAGTGAGCTACTAAAATCAAATTAGCATGGAATATTTCAAAGCAACAGACAAATCAAATTTGTATTTACTGGGAAATTGTTTGCCTGCTCATCTTACTCTTATTCAAATAAACCTTACCAAGCATTACCCATTTGGTGCATCTCCATGTCCATTGTCCTTCTCTCCAGCACAATAAAATAATTTCTAATTTTATTCATCTTAAATAAGACAGTTTCCAAAAATGTTTTCCTATAAAATTAATCTATAATATTATAATATTTGATAACCCAAACAAACTGGCAATGAATAAACAGAGACTGGATCCAGGTAAGATTTACTAGGGAGTGTGATAAGTAACCTGTGACAGAGGGCCAGGGGCTCAGGCATGCACATTTGGGATGGTCCTTGGCTATGTTGGGAGAAGATCACATGCAGTGTCATACAGATGTTGCAGAAAAGACCTAATTTTAAAGGCACTCTTTCATTTATCTTTCAACTACTGCTTCTTTCCCCAGCTTGTAACATCATTTAGGAATGCAGTATGTAGAAAAAAGGATGATACAGCTCTGGAGAATTTAAGCTTTTGCAGTATTTAAGCAGAGGGTCTGGAGTAGGAGGGTCTCTGAATACCCATGGACTAAATATTTTCTTCAAATTTTCCAATGGATGATGTCTGCAGAAGCAAAAGGGATTTACTTTCTGAAGGTGAAGTCATAAAATTGCACCTGACAAGCATGAAGAACTTCACATCAAAAGTAATTATTGATATAAGCAAGTAATACAACCTGTGATACAGAGCAGAGTGCTTTAGTGAACCAGACCCTTGAGGAAGGACAATGGTCTCATTCTGATTAACAGGTATTTGAAAGCCATCAAGAACATGTATGAGCATTATTATGACCTTCTGATCTCCCTGAGCCTTGGGCACATCTGTTAACACCCAAAATCTGCAAGCCATCCCCTGTAGTATCTTTCTTCATGCTTTATTTGATCGTGGCTAGCCAACCAAATCCGTTTTTAAAACAATGTAATAGCATTCCTGCCACCTGACGTGTTTTCCTGCAAGCAGATGTTGTACCAGATGTGGGTGTGGAACTTTGTTTTTATAAAGCTTGAAAGAACATCCCAAGTATGTGATTGGACAGTCTATTCTGCCCAAGACAGCCTTCATAAATAATGTTTATACAGGGATTTGGGAAGGCTGTCAGGGAAGGAGCACAGGCATTTCTTAAATGCAGGGTGCAGGCAGACATGGTGCAAAACCTGAGTTCACCATGCTGCAGTATGTGCTGGGGATCCCTTGGTCCCAGGCAGCCAAAAGCAGAGATGAGTGGGAAGCAAGGCCCAGAATCTCTTCTCTGAATGCCCAAGGCACTTGGCAAGCTGCTAGGTTGCCAGCAGGCATGAGCACTCTCCTCAGGACACAATTTACCATGGCAGGTGTCAGACACTCAAAGGCAGCCCTGCGCTGGTGCTTGGGCTGTCCCTTGCAGCATAGCCAATAGTCTGGGAAGGCTTTCAGCTTGTGCTGAATGCCCCTCAGCCAGATCAGTACTGCCCTGTCATCACTGCACCATGAGGTGAAATCCATGCCCTGACTCTTCCCTTGCAAAATAAAGCCTGTGCTGGAGGTCAGTGTTGTCAGACACAGAGCACACTCAGTCATGATCCCATCTATGGGGACAGGTCCCCTGCCAGAAGGCAGAGACCTGGAGAGCCATGGGAGTGTGGGTCCTAGTGCTATTGCCTCAGCATTGGTTCACATTCACTAGTCCTATGCCTCCTCTTCCCCCTTTTCTGGCCCCTGTGTCACCTGTCCTACTTACTTCCAAATTAAGCTTTTGCTTTACATTTTCATCATCACACACATGACAAGAAAATAGATTGCTACAACTGTATGTGAAGCCTCAGTTTATTGATTGCAGGTGTGAGCCCATAGCTCTTGGAAAGCTGCTTTAAATGTAGTCCATCACCAGACTATAATATATTTGTTCTGGAGCAATGATCTCCATAGCACATTCCTATGCACACAGCTTTCCTGATTTGTGAAGCACCTGCTCTAAAAATGCTCCTGTTATACAAGTGCCTATACCTCACATATGATCTGCAAAAGAGAGAAGAACTAAGTGTAAAGATAATCTTGCTTGTGGCAAAATGAAGGGGATCACAGCAGTTACCCAAGGAGGGAGAAAAAAGCTAAGAATATCAAACTTAGGCTGTTTGGTATCATTGGCACAGATGGAGAGAAAACAAATAAAATGTTGTCAGAACAAATACTGGTTTCATCAGGAGTCTGAATGATTTGTATTCAGAAGTTCATGAAATTCAGTCAAAACCACACTATCATGACAAAGTTGTCTTTTACACATGAGGAAAGCAGTGAGACTTTTCTTTACTATCTATTTGTGCTTCTGAGCTAGACAGTCAGGTCCTCTAGGTTGCCTGGAGAAACCACATTGAGTGTGAGTAGAATGGCCATGCTCCAATAAGGTTCTGGAAAGGATCTGCTGTTCCAGAGGATCACAACTCTTAAAGTTCATTCTGATGCCTGTGGTCATGACTATCATCTGCTCTCATTCTCAGCGATCCCAGGGAGAAAGCTGTAGGTGAAATGGGTCTTGATTCAGGGATGTGTTCCCTCCTGTACTTTTCAATGTAAGGTTTTGCCACTTCCCATACCTGTGGAACAAGAATGTGAAACAGCAGAGTCAGAGGCAAAGAAAAGGTCAGCTAAGACATCAATGCATGAGTTCAGGAAACCCTGGAGAAAAGTTATTGGGTGGGATATGCTGTATGGGAGGAGCAGAACCAGAGAGGCAGATAGAGCAAGGTTTAGGGAAGAGCATGTGGAGGGAGTTGACAACGGATGGGAAAGGATACAGCTCCAATGGGACAAGGTGAAAGGATTCAAGGCAAAAATACTTTGTCTTGTCTTGTTACCAGGCTAGTGCTCTGTGTGCAATAGTTGGGAGAAAGTCACTGCCACTTGCTACAAAACTACTTGACCATGAAGAGGATTGGGCAGCAAAAACAGCAGCTGGCATGGACAAAGAAAAAGGGTTCTGGACAATCCTATGCACAAGCCAAAAGCCAGCACTCGCCTTCTGCTCCACGAGCAGCCTGTGAGCTGCTTCAATGTCTGGGGCCATGAAGCGATCCTTTATCCAGGGCCTGTAATGAGACATTGGGCAAACATTAACCCCCACTGCCAGCAGCTGCTCTCCAGGCAGGCAACCTCTGGGGAAGGTGTTTATCTGATCTTACCTCACCACGGAGCGCACAAGGTCGTAGACCTTCTCCAATGGGGTTGTCGTTCTCAGAGGGCGGAGGAATTCAATGCCCTGGCAGGCGGCGAGCAGCTCAATAGCCAGAACTAGGAAACCAGAGCAGCCAAAGGGATGTTTGGCAGGTACAGCTCAAGGCGAGGTTTCGTGTCTAAAGCTATCCCTGGCCTTTGTTCTCACTAATATCATATGGTTCAGGCAGTGTGCAAAAACAGTGGATCCACACCCTCCAGAGAGCCAGCCCAGTGGCAGGATCATTTCATGGGTGATGCTGGGGGCAGTACCCAGCATTTCAGCAAGCAGATTTTGGGTGCTGTTGTACAGACCTTTCAAGCGTACCAGGAACTCCTGGTCACCAGAGTCTTAAATCCCTAGGAATCTCTTCCAGCGTAACTTGAATACTCAAATTAATGTCCATCATAAATCAGAAAGCTTCTCTTGCACTGAGAAAAGGGGAGTCTGAGCTAAAAATGAAAGTTCTCCCTCTGAAGCTTGCCAGAGCCCACATGAAAACACCAGGAAAATGACAGCACTTTGGAAGAGAGTCTTCTGTCTTGCACTGTATCTGCCTATCTTACACCTGATCATTATTGGTATTAGCCCCTCATTTTCATGATTCAAGGTCTGTCTGGAAATCAGAATTTAATTTTACCTTGTTCCACATGCTCAATAACTCTCAAAGCTTTTCTTGCAGCCCATCCTCCCATGGACACATGATCCTCTGTAGCAGCACTGGTTGAGAGAGAATCCACAGAAGAGGGGTGGCACAAGGCTTTGTTCTCAGACACTGCAAAAACCCAGCACGATGAATGAAGGACAGAATAGGCATGAGACAGCAGAAGCAATGGACAACATGTAGATAAGAGCCTGTCCATAACCTTGGGTCCAACTACTGCTCCTCTTTTGAGGATGCATCAACATTTTACCTGGACCGAGTAATTCGTAATAACCACCTTGAAAACTACCGTTGTCTCTGAAAACACTAACCAACAGAAGTCTTTAGATGCAAATATTAACCAAATATGGAACAACGGCTCACTCTTCACTCCCTTATCTCCAGTTTGAGTTGCTGTGGCTCAAAGGCCCGGAGGAAACTGAAGAAGAAGTGCAGACAGCATAACTGAAACACAAGCCTGGTTCCGCCTGTTGCTCTGGGGCAACTCTCTGTAAAGAGCATTGGCTCCCTCTGGTTTTGGTCACAAAGATCACCCCTCCCCTCCCCTGCTTGCAAGAATACAGCTAGAGATCAGCATCTGGTCCGCTCATTGCAGCTGAGGCACTTTCAGAACTTCCTCTAGAAAGATGGGGGAATGCAATACAAACCCTCTCCCTCCCTCACCTCACTACAATGCTGCCCACGTCCCTGAGGGTGATATACTCCAGCTTTAAAAGCCAGGTCCAAGGTCTGGAGTAAATTCTCATTCTGCATCCAAAAGCAACAGGCAAATGGTTGCAGGAGAGGCCTTAGGAACCATTCAATGACAATTTGAGGTTGAGAACTGCTCTTTAAAAGAGAAAATATGAAGTCTGCATTCACAGCACTCTGGCTGCACTCTGCCTTTTCTTTCTGAAGCCCAGTGGGATGCTGTGTAATGGTCTTGCCAAATGAGCGGCTTCAGAAAAGCAACAGGAGCAACAGAGAGGTGGTGACACCAATTGCAAATAGGCTGGAGTGACAGTCTAGGACCAGAGCCCAGCTGGCACATTCAGGCAGGTGATGGCAGGTCCCAGAGAGGCTGCATGTGATCACTGCAAACAGCTCGGTCTGGCAGGCACAGAGCTGCTGGAGCAGGGGCAGACAAACACATCCAGTGGTGTTGCAAAATATCTGCAAATTTTTTTCAGATTTATCTATTAACCCTGGGAGTGAAAAACATTAGCTGGTACCCAAACAACCCAGAAACTGGTAGAGTGATTTGAAAAATATTGGTGATTAACAAAAGTTAAGAAAAATAAAAGGAACTCAAACATCAGATAAAAATTCAGATAAAATCCTGGCTGTTTTGATCAGGATGAGATGATTTTGACCCAGGACTTCTAGTGTCAGCAGAGGCAGGGCTGTAATTTTCATTTCCCACAGCAGAAATCACAAACACCTCAGAATCTGTTACTCCAAATTGCAGAAGTGTGCAGTGAAACCTGAAGCCATGCAACCAGCTGAAGCCTGGAGCCATCCTAAACTCTCCCTAGCCAAAAGTAAAGCTTCGAGCCCTTAAAGAATGGGCTCATCCAAGAGGATGGGCATTCAACTTCTCTTCCAGACCCACTTCCCAAACCAGCCTCTAGACAGGGTTTCTTTAGCCCGCTGATTTAGTTAATTCATTTGTTTTTCTGCAGAATGTTTATCTACACATTTAACTGATATCCTCTGTTCCTGTGTTTGTTTGTAACTTTTAAAATTTACCCTCTTCTCATAGCATGTTTATATTGGCTCATGCTTCCCTGAACCTATGAACTGTAGTATGCCAGCAGCCAGCAGGCTTCTTGTTGCCTTAGTACTAGAGTACTAGAGGAAAAACTGAAGCGATGTTTAATTTCAGTGTGGTCCCCAATAGCCAGCCCTGCGAACTCTGGTCTTGTGAGGACTCTGGGGTCTGATACTGATGTGCAGACCAGGCTGTCAAATGGAGACAGCCCAGTACTCAGGGCATCAGGCCACCTTTGAGACAAGCCTTCATACCAAAGTCCACCAAGAGTTTGCATGCTCAGAGCACTGAACATGCCCAAGGGTTGGTGCAGAATAAGGAAGCCTGAACCGAAATAATTGCAGCTACACCCAACGCTCATACCTGACAAGATAGCACAGAACACATGGAGAAGAGACAGAAAATAGGAGCCGATACCTTTGTGTCTACTATTAGATTGCATCTGTCTTTCTAGCTTGCTCTCTCTATGGCATTGCTCAAACACTCACCCAGGGCAGCTGCTGTGCAGTGTGCAATCATGAAGCCTGAGTTCAGACCTCCTTCAGTGACTAAAAATGCAGGCAGTTCACTGAGTGAGGGGTTGCAGAGCCTCTCAATTCTTCTTTCACTAATTGCAGCGAGTTCATGCACACCAATTGCCAAATAGTCCAGAGCCTACAGAAGAAGATCTCATTAAATCGGATCAAAAAAACAAACCAGAAAAAGTTTTTTTTCCTTTCTTCAAATGCTGAATTACCTTTGCAGGATATTCACCATGAAAATTTCCTCCAGAAATGGTCTCTTCTCTTTCAGCAAACACCATCTTTAAGGAGAAGTTAAGGCCCACATGAGTGAAATATAGTTTACATGAGTGATATCTGCCAGTAATCAGAATATCTTAACTGAAGGAGTGTTTGTGCCAATAGGCTTTTATTTGCAAGCACATTATATTGCATCCACACTTCCACTTTTCAGGAAATGAAGACACAATCTCAGTTCTTCAAATTTGTAGGTACAATTTTGACATGCATTTTTTTCAAATAAGCTACATAAAGGGAGGTCTTTGATCGAGGGTGCAAAAAACCCCAGCTGTTCAGATCCTAGCATAGATTTTCAGTTCCTTGATAGATTCTCTCCATGACAGTTACAATTTTGGCACTTAATGAGTCCAAATTAGAATTAGACTAATTCCAATTAGAAGAATTGGATTAGATTCTAATTAATGGTAAAAAGATGTTTAGAAGATTAGAAGAAATAATGCTTATCAGCAATTGATATGATGCTATGTACAGCATCATTATAGTGCTGACAGAAATGCAGCCCTGCATTACAGAGCTGACAGAAATCCTTCAATGCAGTCATAGGGAAAGGAAGAGAGGTTGCTGTTGCAAACAATGGCAGTTATTGACCAAAGCCAGTTATGACTTTTTTTGCCTCCAGTGTGAGTAACTATATAGAAGAAAAGAATAAAAAAGGGCAAGCAGAATTTTATACAGTAATAAAGTAATCCAAAAGATACAGGGTTGTCCGTGGCGCTGTTGATTTCTGTTGTTATTATGTCTTTCACAAAAGCAATTGTATCATTTACAATTCCATGGACCTAGAACAAAGGACATTGGTGTCTGAGCTTAGTGTCTGCACTTAGTTCACCTTCAGGATGCTGACCGAGCTGCAGGAACCCTCTTTCCCACTATCCCACTTGACTTTCACGCATGGAAGACCGTTTTGGATTTGCTTTTAACATCAGGAGCATCACTGCCAATCCTAGACACTTCAAAGATGGTATTTACTATTATTATGGCAGTTTTGCCAAAAGAGTAATCTGAATATGACATTCTTTACTTATTTGGCTTGGTTTACCTAAATGGAAGGTATTTATTCAGTGGCAGAAGTGTTATGAGGGAAGAAGTAGCCTTACAAAGACTCAGAGAAAACACCTCTTATTCGTTAATTAACTTTCGTTAATTCCACTGACTTAATAGCTTTACTCCTGTTAAATCACATAGGATTGAGCTCTTCCAATATGTCTGAGATACTACATTCTGCTGGCTTTTGGAAACACCCAGTTCATGTTATTAACATCAATGCAGAAGAAAATCCCTACAAAATCTGCAAGCATGGAAACCAGCATTTTTCCTCTGCTTCCGACCTCTGGCCTCTTCCAGATCTGGACACAGCTTTGTTAGATGCTGCCTGATGTGTACATGCACATGATCAACATATTGCATGTCTCCATTAACACTACTGTGAAGCGAAGAAGAAGCGAAATAAAGCCACTTTCTCTAACAGTGTCAGACAGCACATAACTGACTGTATTTCTGAGGTGGAAATTTCCCCATCATTTATCTATTTTTACAGAAGGATCTAAAAGTCAGTCTTTACCTGAGGGCAGCAGCGCATTGTGTACGCATCCTGAACTCGGTCACAGAATCTATGGCTCTCTAGAAGACACAAGGAGGGCAAAACCCAAATATTGCTTACACAAAAGCTCTGTGTCCTGTTGAAGGACCCAGCCTGTCCTGGTAACCTGAGAGGGTGAAGGTTAAGATTGTTCACCTGCTATTTCTGATGGATGATGATCAGAATCTAGAAGGGACCTGAATCGAAAGGCCACTTCAGCCTGCCCTCGATGTGGGCGCACTGCATGGATATCTAGTAAGACAAGTTAGACTGTCAGGCTGTGCCCCTCTTAACAGTCAGGAGCTGTTAAGCAAACAGACAGGGAGGGCCCAGTACCCACCAGTGTCAAAGGCCCTCGTTGTACCCTTCAGGACTTCCAGTGTAAGGGCAGCGATGATGTCAGCTTGCCTCGCTATAGCTCCAGCTCTTTCAACCGCCTCACATCCCAGTGAGGTGATCATTTGTGTCCCATTGATGAGGGCCAGACCCTTCAAAGGGAGAGGAGGTGTTAGGTGAATTCATTGCAGTTATTCCACATGCTGTGACAATTCCCCATGTCTGTGACAATTCTCCTTCTCACATGAAGGAGTTAAAGATCTTTGCCTAGCTTTTTGGACCATTCTGAAATCATAAAATGCACAGCTTGACTGAGCATCTTTGCTACATAATTTGTTAATGCTCATGAGCCCATTAAGTCACTGCAGACACCCTTGGAGCACCAGTAGGTCCAAGCAAGTCAGATACCTGCTTCAAGTCAGTCATCTGACCTCTTGTTATGGACAAAGGGCAGACAGGTACCTTGAAGGTGCCTCTTAGACAGCTATTTCAGGATGGTATAAAGTGGTTTCTGAAGAGGCCTGTCTGTCTCCACTGACCACAGAGCCAATCTGAACACCAAGCTTGGGTCTGACATTTCAAGTCAAGTAGAGTGACACTTAGGAGTGGTGAATCCCACTCCTGACAACACTTCATCATTATCTTTCTAAAGTTTGATTTAAAATTATTATTAATTAATATAATGCTTTTATTGTACATATAAAGCAAATAGTAATTGACTATGCTCTTTTTCATCAGCTGTCACCATTATACTTTATTACCTCTTTTGGTTGCAAAGTAATTGGTTTCAGTCCATGGGCTTCCAGGACCTGTGAAGGAGTTAAATGCCAAGGCAGTTAATGAAAAATACTTTTCAGTCACTAAAGTCACAAAATTAAGTCACTAAAACTTAAATGTTTCCATGAACAGAAATATTAACAAATTTCTTAAGTGATGGAAGAAAAAGAGCTTATGTTTATATCACAAACATATCACATATTTTTTTCTGCTGGGCTAAATAAAGGCTTCCAAACTAGCACCTCACTTCCTAGTGCCAATACAAGAAGGTAGCAGGAGTACTGAAGCAAGATATATGTCACTGTCACAGCCCATTAACATCTACCATGTTCTAGATGATGGGAGAAGGCTCTAGGAAAGAAGGCTGGAAGCCTCTTGGGAAGGCAGTTCTGCCTACACCCTGCCTCATAGCATTTTGGCTTGGCATAAATTATTCCTTTTCAAATGAACCCTAATCCTTTCTATAGAAAATCTCTAATGACAGGAGGAGTCCTATCCAGTTTATTCTGTACATGTCTAGTCTATAGGGCAATTGCTCTTGCAGGAAATGGAGAAACAGCATAACCTATTTCTCGTTTAATCCTCTCACCCTGTCCAATGGAAGAGGTAATGCATCTCAGAAGTGTACAGCTAGAACTTCTGGTCTTGAAGGTCCAGGACTGGTCTGCTTCCTCCTTACTCCTCTCCCTGTGTAGTCCTCAATCTTTCTCCAGTCTATGTACACCTATCAATCCATCAATGAGTCTGGTATTCAAATATTCATGGATAGGAGTTATAGGTGTAGCAGAACAAACTACCACGAAAGACTTTGGAGGGGCTGGACTTGGAGATACTTAACACAAGATCAATCTGCTGATGTGTTGGTGGCAGAATAACAATGGATTAAAAACTAATTTCATTGTAACGTTTCCATCTTGTGAAGGAGAATGATATAAAGGCTCCTTGTAACCCTAGTTAATTAATCAAAAATGAAATATCCAAACCTGTGTATTTACTTAAAGCCACTATAAAATCAGTAGAAATTTTTACTGCAAAGATCATGCCTCCAGTAAATCTCCAGGTACAGTCAGCATTTGAGAGGTGATCTTGGATTTTTTAGAAAAGTATTGATGCTCATGAAGCTGAAGATACAGTAATAGTTCTTTCATAGCTGGTATCATATCCTCTCCATTTCTCCAGTTCATAAATTATGTCACTGTGGTATCTTGTATAGCAGTACTATGGCATGATATTTCTTTAGGGCTCAATAGCATGCTGCTTATTTATGTCTGCTCCAGTGACATGTGGGTCAGTTCTTGCATTCTCCATGGATCCATCTTCCTCAAATTAGAGGATGAGTAGCTAAAGGCAACCTAGTCCAAATTCAAACTGGTAGAGAAAATCCAAAGACTTGTACATGTTACTAATCTGAGCAAAAGCTCTCTCTCTCTCAAAGCTACATGCAATCTGAAAAATGAGTCAGCAAGCTAAAAAAAATAAACTATCAGCTGCATGAATCTTACATATTTAGCATCAGCCCAGCCACTCTTCGGGGACCACATCTTTCCCTCTCCAATTAATCCCAGAGCAAGATGAGAGAGAGGGGCCAAGTCTCCACTGGCTCCAACTGTCCCTTTCTCTGGGATATAAGGAAGGCAGGATGCTAGAAAGAAAACAAAAATCACTCATTTTAGAGCCTTCCCTTGATAAACTCCTTGGAAAACAGAGAAGCCAGCTCATAAATGTGGCCACAGTATCATGGACAATGGCACCAACAGGACTACTCTTGTTGCAGCTCTAGTCCTGATCTCTCACAACTACCAAGTTGAAAGACCAACATCTGCATCTTGACCCATTGAACTACACCTTTTAACAAAATAGTTAAAAGGAAAAAAAAGGGAAAGGAAGATTTTCTTTAAACATCTTTTTACCATTAAACACTTCAATAACTTGCTCGAGGGTTTCTAGGGATATTCCACTGTATCCTTTGGCTAGGACATTGATTCTTAGTGCCAACAGCATGCGAGTTCTCTCTGGGGTCAAAGGTTTCCCCACACCTGAAACAGTAACAGAACCCTCTCGGTTACTCACCCACTGCCAACAAGTGCAGAAAAGGGAAACACCAAGCAATCTCTCATTACCTGCAGAATGTGAACGAACCAAGTTCACTTGAAGCTCCCTACAGAAAAAAAGAAAATATGTTAAACCTCAAAAAAAGTCTCATCGGGTTTTATTTTGCACAAAACAGAAGGAATTTCTGAAGCAGCTCTCTCATTTAACCCCAGCTACAGGGTCAAACTGCTCCCTCTTCTTCCTTTTCTGAAAAGAAAGGACAGAGAAGGCTGCACATACAACATACCTCAGATTACTGTTTGGGATGACAGTCCTGGCAAACTTTCCAAAACCCGTGGTGATTCCATAAACAACTGCAAGAAATGTACACTGCTGGTTAAGGAGGGAACCTGATGAAGTCTTCTGAACAATTAGTAGCTAAAAGCAAAAATATTTACCTGTCTGTTCCTTTACGATCCTTTCAATCACTTCTCGTGATTTTTTCACTTTAGTTTCAGCTTCGGGTGTGAGCTAAAACATAAGTAAGTAGTTTAAATATTATTATTTGTCATTATTTAGCTGTAGAAAAATAAACATGCAATTTTTAGCTGCATTTGTTCAGAATTTTTACCTTTATCTTGTAGAGTCCCTTTCCTAAATTGACCAAGTCCTCTGTTGTTAAGCTGTTGCCATCTAAAGAAATATACTACACCAAAGAACGATCTTTTAGTTTGGGATATGGATACAGACAAAGTTGCCTAATAATCACTATAAATAAAAAATACAGTCACAACTCAGCAATGACAGGAAGCTTCTTCATGCTTATTCATGAGACAGGAACCCGGGTAACAAAAACATAATAAGCACATTGTAGTTTAGTTTCCCAGACCCAGCCAATTTAATAGCCCCTGCTTTTGTGAATGCTGCACTGGCTGAACTCTCAGCATTTTCTGGTGAGTAGCAGTATTTGTTACTGAGTTGTAAAATCATTGGTGATTCTTACCTGTTCTGGTTCTCGGTATTTGCTGTATCTGAAAGTTTTGTAAAGGAAAAAGGGCAGACAGGATTTCACAGGCAGTGACCACTCAATTATAGCTGGCAATGTGTTTTAAGAATGAAGGAACTCTAAAAAACACAGGCAATCTAGAAAATTATAAATCTGTAATTGTAAAAACTTCATAAAGCACTCAAAAAGGATACAAATGAACTCCTTCTGGCTGAGATGGTATGAAATCTGGAGACATTATGTCTCCTTCTATAACTAGAAGAAATATGCAGAATAAACATGCACAGGATTAAATTGCATTATTCACATAAATTAATTTGTTATTTATTAGAATTCTTTTTGCTGTGAATTGTAATTTCCAGTTATCAGCCCTGAACATACTTGCATGCTTCTGGGAAAACAACAAGGAACTATGCATTTATTTAAGGTATTCCAAAGCTAAGGCAGAACAGCTTACACAATATATGACAGCAGATACAGAAGATGCATATAGAATCCTGTACCTTCCAGCTTTTATGTAGTTCTGTTCCTAAAAATTAAATATTCTTAAATTGTTGGGCATTTTTCCATAAAAACTGTAGAAAATCTCTCAGGTGCAATTCTAGATGAATCTAGCCACAGTTTTCTGGCTCAGATGAAAACACAGTCACTCTACAATGCAATACTTAAGGCTTTGCTTACCAACTTCAACAAATTCATTGTCTTCTAGAGCATCCCCCACAGTGTCATCAAGATCCAGCAAGCCAAGTCCCTTGCACCTTCGAATGTAAAACTTTACTTCTTCTGCTGAGGCAAATCCCCCATTGTCAGGTTTGTTTTTCATGTACCGTCTCACAGCTTCCTTTCCCAGCCACTCAATGGTGTTCGTGGAGCTTAGGCATGGCACTGCCAGCCATTCTCCTCGGACATGCACCGTGTACCTCGGCATGCTTTGTCTCCAAAAATTGTTCTTTGACCAAGAAGGGCTGCAGCTTGCAGCAGCCTCACATTTACCATGTGATGATGGCCTGAAGAGCTGTGCCTATCTAGAGCCCCATGTTGCAATCAGACAGAGGCAAAAACCCACCCTCAAAATCCTCACCTTTGTAAATAAACGAGATTAACATGTTTGGCTGACTTCATCCAATCAAACCAAACCCAGGGAACACACCCTTTTCATGGAAATGGCACACCCCCCCTAGCTATTGCCACAGGAATTTTATTCCAAAGATCACATCAGGAATATAGAAATAAAAAACCAGGAGCTGAAGCTTATGTACCAGGAATAGATAAATTGGACTAAGATGCAGTGCAACTGTTCTAAAAATGTAAGGGTTTAACAAGAGTTAACAGCTATTGCCCAGCAGTAAATCACACTAACAAAAACTGAGGGACAGGGCTGCAAGAGAGGCACCTTGGGAATATGGGTTGCTCATGGCTGCTAGGACTGAAAGAAGATTGTATTATACTTTTACAGCTCTATCCAGAGCAGGATAAAAGCAGGTAGTAGAGGCAGCAAGCCTGCTTTAATCAGTCCCATGCTGAAGTTGAAAACATTTTTTTATTGTAGGTAAGAAAAAGATTAATTAATTTCTACAACCTTTTCCCTTATGCTCTGGAAGATGTTACAAGAACAGGTATCAACAAATACTAGGCCATAGCTGCACACTGTCAAGCCTGGTGCTGCTGTGTCATGCTTCCTTTGCAGGCAGAAGATGCAAAGAGGAAAAGATATGGAGATAGCCGTTGAGATAGTGCCAAAGAAAAGTTTAGCAATTATCATGTACACACAGAATTTGAAAATACCTCTGGTTTTAAAGGCAAAACGGTAACAACACTCATAGTCCATGCTTGCCACACTAGTGCTCCTAAACAAAGGGATTACCTAGGGTTTAATTATTGTAGGAATGTTATCTTGGGATCCATTAATTGGAGACCCTGTCCCAGCAGAGCTACCTAGGACCATGCTAGAGAAAGCCATGCCTGACACAATTGTCTTTTTTCTGACTCTGACAGCAAGAAACCAGGATTATCTGGCAGCAGGAACTCTAACTTCCAAAGCATTGTATATGATACACGGGCTTTTACAACAAGATGCAAGTTACCCCAAAACTATAGTAATGACATAAGGCATTTAGAAACAAAGGACAGTTTTCATCGCAATCTGTTAACTCAAACCAGAGCCTGTTAACATCATATATCCCCTCCTCTGACCAGAGCTCATGCTCACATATAGAGCTGGGGGAAAAAGGAGGAAGCAGGGGGACTTTTGGGGTGATGGCATTTGTCTCCCCGAGCAACCCTGCTCTCCTGGAGATCGCTGAACACCTGCCTGCCCATGGGAAGCACTGAATTAATTCTTTGTTTGGCTTTGCCTGTGTGTGCAGCTTTTGCTTTATCTGTTAAACTGTCTTTCTTTATCTCAACTCATGAGTTTCCTCAATTTTACTCTTCCAATTATTTCTCCCATCCCATCCCATCCCATCCCATCCATGGGGGAGAGAGTGAGCAGCTGCATGGGGATTAGTTACTGCCTGGGTTTAAACCACAAATTGAAAGCTTATATGGATCGAAACTCAGAAGTAAATCAGCTGACAGGCTCCCCTCTCCTCCCAAGTGCTAGGATTAAACCAAACCTTTTGCCACAATTATATTGCCACCCTCCTCCCCTAAACCAGCACTTTTTGGTTTTGTTTGTCACTCCTTGATATGGGTTATCCCTATGCCAACAGATTTAATTTATGCAAACAGATTTAACTTATCGAACTTGCTGCAAGATTCAGCCTAGAGATGGCAGCATTTGCCACAGCATCATCTAAACCATTGGCTGGAACTGCTGTAACAAATACAGGAAAAAAACAGCTCTCCCATTGTTTTTGAACTTATCTCCAGTTGTTATATGAGCACGAGGGGTAGTGCTCAGAACTAGTTAAAAAATCAAAATATTAAAAGAATCAAACTGAGTAAGGAAAGACTTGGGCTTTAGTCCCCCCCTACAATAATAAAATTTGAAAATAAATAGTGGATTGAAAAACCATTTTGGTCTTCGTTGTCCGCTTGGACTCATAATAAAAATTTCTCCCACAACAAAGAGGAATAAATAAAACAAAACTATTAAATCAAAACTTTTTGTACAGATCAACACACAGACAAGACAGACAAGTAGGGAATGAAAAGATTTATTTTTTATTCTTTAGGTACCTGAAGTTTCAACCACTGTGCTATGGAAAAGAATGCTGTGCACAAAGAGCCATACCACCCACCAATTAATTTTCCAAGTTCTTCAATTCTATCACTGACAAATGACCACATCTCAGAACAGTTTTTGTGTTTTCTAAAAATTGCTTGTAATGAAAACATTCTCTCAATTCCAGAGATGTAGCAATTTTGCTGCTTTGGTCAGAAATGCAAAATAGAAAGTGTAGGAGAATGGATTGCAAGCAACCTTGCCCCTGATGAATTAGAGCCATGCTAATTATCAAAGAGGAGGGACTACTTTGCCCTTAGTGGGACACAGCTGTGTCCAATGAGGATGGGTGCTACAAAAGAGTAGGTTAGCTGGTCGAGGGGGAGAGACAGAAAAGGAGAGAGACAGAAAGAGAAGAGGTTTTTTTTTGCTGACCCTGCTGTGAGGGGCTGTTGTGGGAGCCTGCTGGAGTCAGAGTCTGCAAGGGAAGCCTGCAGTCAGAGTCTGGGAGCAGTTAGAGTCTGCTGGCAGTGCTATCTACTGCAACAGTACTGAACTTGATTTGGAAAATTAATTTTAAGTTACATAAGTACCAAAGCAGCAGAGCATTTTATGGCATAATCAAGCACGCATATCAACAGTTTGGGCAATCAGTCTCTTCTTTCAGCAACACAAAAATCTCAAAGAAATAAGTACATTTGTCACTGGTCCTGCTTCAAGTCTTTGCCCACAAGCATTGAAGTGACGGGGTGCATAGAGGCCCTATGCTCCAGAAACGTCTTGACAGCCAGATCTCGACTCTTGTCAAAACTGTAAAGGTCCCTGTAAAGGAAGGAGTGGGGGGAGGCATCATTACAAAAATCCAGGAAAATAATACAACAGGGATTTTCCTGAAGTTTCACTTTTCCCTCAAAAGCCTTGCCTTAATGTGCATCCTGGGACTAAGCTTTCTTCTATGCAAAAAAATGTCAGCAAGTGGAAAGAGCCTCTGAAGATAAGCTTGTTCACAGTACACAGAGAATTCTGTATTATGCCACTTCAACATGTACAATAAATGCATTTCAAGTATTATACATTCCATTATACTAGAAATGCCAACAGCATGATCTCCTGCAATTTGGAGATTACTTTTACCTGAACAGTGGTCGAGTAAACTTCATCCTGCCCTGATCTGTTGCCATTTTTAAAGCCAGAGGAATAGCTTCTTCCCACTTGGACCTGATACAGAGGCGCAGCCATCTGGAGGTGGAAGAAAAAATTTGCACTTATAATTTCATTTGTGGTAGTGTGGTGATTGGTTATCTAATGATTCTGTTCCCATAAATGCTTTGAGCACTGCTGTGTTATTATGGGAATGAGATTCTAGCTGAACATTAAATATTTTGTGTTTGACTAGCACATTACATATGTCAAATTTTTGTACAACAGGAAAAGATTGCAGCCGAGTTCCTCCAAAATGGAGGATTATTTTCTGCAGCTATGTATTTTTTATATTACAATAGTGTCCAGTTGCATCACTCAGAACTGAATTATACAGCAGTTGTCCCATTTGACCAATGGCTAAAACAACCAACCAGCCAAATGAAATGTCACCATGGATGCATGTTCTTTTTTTTGGTTTAAAAAGAAATTGATCTTGTTACAAGAAGTAGAAACCATACAATATGTTTAAAATACTTTGTTATCAGGTCATCAGGTTCTTTTGCTAGCATGCCAGATTAAAATAAAGAACAGCTTATCTGCTGTCCACTGTGTTCTTCTACTAGACTGTATTTGCCAATTCATGAATAACAGGATACCACTCTAGTAAGAACGATGCCTGCACAAGCATTTACAAAACCACAAAAACAAAAACCCCAAACCCAAACCCTGCCCCAGTTCTGTAAAACAGGATGTCTCAGGTGAAGCAGGACAACTTGTTTTATGAAAACATTTAATATTTTAAAAGTGCCCATACTAGAACAAACCTGAATCTTATTTCAGAGTTGTTTATAGCATTGAAGTCATATACTTCCTGCATGCGTTGGACATGTGACAATGGAAGAGGTGCCTGAAAAACAAATTGCACAGTCAGAATAAGCCAGAGGAAGACTTCAAGCCAGACATTTCAATAAAAAACAGAGTAATTCAAGAAGATTGATGCTACAAAGAAACTGAAGTCCTACCATGACAAATATTTTATTTGTTCCTTTTATCTTCTCAGTGTATGGAAAGGGGCAAGGAATAAATAATACCTAATTCCCACATTCTGTACTATTGAAACATTCAAGACAAAGTATTTTTGTTCAATTTTGTTTATAGCTTATTTGCTATAACATCCAATACAGACTGATTCCATCACCTCATGGTTTTGTTTTTAGCTTTCAATCCAAAATACTTTGTATGTTGTTCATTAGCTGAAGAGCCAGACATAATAAGGGAGGCAAGGCTGAAGTTATCAATAACTATATGCATGGTGAGAGCAGATTAATTTAGCAAAACTTAAAAGAAAAAGAGTAACTTAATTTCAAAGCATGGTAGAGCTTCTGTGCCTGCTTTTGTGATACCAGAATCAAGTCATCCCAGGTGTGCATTTACCTCCAGAAGCAACAGTGCCAGGAACTCAATTAACTGATGAGATGACATTTCCTTCAGGTCTGCTGAGCTGAATGAGCCCAAATCACTTTCTTTTGCCTAAAAGAGAACAGTTACTTAATTTTTAATAGGTATTTCAAAATACAATCAGGTGTAATTTTCTGGTTTGATATCCACACTGTTGAGCCATTTCACTTAAAGAAGATACTGATCTGTATCTGCGCAATAAGGGGAAGAGAGGGACTTAAGCTGCTGTCTGATGTTTGTATTCTTCACTTATTTTCTCTCCACTGATCTTTTTATCCCCACTGTCTTTCTGTTAGTTAAGTGAAAAATCAAATACTTTTATAAAAAAGTAACATTCAGAAAAAGAAAGTTAAACGATAGGATGCAAGTACAGTGAAAAGCTACAGAGGTAACTAAAGGAGGGTATCCTGAATTCTCTATTAGTTGTATGACTTTTATGCCTCAAATTAGGAGAAAATTATGTGGTATTAATTAGTATACTTTATGTACCAGTTTTTGATAGGAAATACATACTAACTCCAGTATACCATAAAGGAACTACTGCTAATACAATATAATCAGTAATGTAGAGGTACCCCAGCATTTGTTTTTAAATCAAGCCATAATCTCGGGGTTTCAAAAATAGTATTTGCTGTTTGGTTACTACATATGTATAACAATAAGTTGGCTCTGTACCTTGTTAAAATATGGACTGCATTTCACAGACAGAAGTCACAGCTAATCCCTTGACTCTACAATGAAGGTCTAGTCTAGGAAATCCAAAATCCCTGGCAGCCATACTGTGACTATAAAGACACACACTCTCAACAAATGAGAGATTTCAGAAGAGAACGGCTCACTTTGTGTAACAAAAAATATTAGCTTTTCAAGATAGAGACACTTCAGCATTCTTTAACCACTCACTTGGATCCATCTTTGGCTCAAGGCAATGCAAGCATTTGATAGTGTCATATCATACCTGTCAAATATTAAAAACAAAGGTTCACATAATGAAATAACCACAGAATAAAAGACTGAAAACATTAACAGTGACTATTTTTACTGCTATATACACCTACATAGCTCTAGGGCATTTTCCAATCAAGCATTTATAATACTTTCACCCTGTTTACAAACTGCTTCATGACTGTTCAGAAAATCACATGCAATGTGGAGAAGGAAAAGTTGAACTACAGAAGAGTGCAGCTTACACAGGCTTCACTGGTGGCATTCCTGGAGCATGAAACCATGAGTTCCAGTCAACTTTATCAAGAATATCTACCTACAAAGCAACACAAAACCTAATTAAATTTTAAACCTGATTTTAGGATTTTTTTTTTTGAGAAAATGAAATGTAATTTCAAATCTAGTTTCAATCTTTTTATTTGTTTTGATAACATTCCTCCAATTACCCTGAAGAATCCTACACAGATTACTTCAAAACAAAGCATTCCCCTCTACAAAAAGAAAAAAAAAAAGGCATCATAATGGGCAAACCCATCTTCATAAGATCCCAGATTACATCATATTAAGTTCTTGAAATAAAGAAAAGAAATATAAAGAACTGGTCTTTAAAAAGTCAGAATTTCACATAATTAAAAGGTTTCAAGCAATCAGTTTTAAATATTACCCAACCTTATCCTTGAAGTAGGAGTACAAGAACTTCTTCCAGTCCTCCGTTACGATGCTCTTATAAGCAAACTTCTGAACATAAGCCTTCAAGAAGCCAATGAAGACATCTAACAAAAAAGAAGATGTTTTAGTGATTGAAATTAAGGTGGAAAACAAAAACATGAAAAATCTGACTAATGCTTACCTGGTCCTCCAAGGAGCTGTTCAAGGTAAAAAAGCAAAGCAAAGCCCTTCTCATATGGCACGGATGAATAGGCAACATCAGGATCTACTTCATGCAGATTAATGACGAGGTTAGTTACAGGATTTTTATCTCCAAGAGTATTTATCTGCGCCAAAGACAAAGAACACATATGAATCTAGGAAAACTGGCACTCCTGCAGATCTGTACTAATTCTATTTATAGAGGTAAAAACTATCCAAAACTGAGACAGCTTCATTTCAAAGCATTCTCCTTCTTTTTCCTGTAGTTCTGAATCTGCATAAACCTTAAAATAGTAAAATTTAGAATAACCACCCTGTGCTCCAGCTGTCTCAAAGCAGTTAATTACTATGATGTCTGTCTAACCATGAGCATCTATTAGTCTGGCTATATTTATCCCCTTATTAACAAACTATTTGAACTACGTCATTAAGCCTTTGAATTTAAAACCTCTGTTGACAGAAGAAGTGCCAGCAAAATTCCAGCTCTGGATATGGGCAGAACAGACTTCAGGCTGCTCAGGGAACTAGTAAGATATCACAGACTAGAAATCTGAAAACTAAAGTTTGATTATTCTACCAAAACACAAAACTAAACAACCCTCTTAGACAGTAAGAAATCAGTTGCTTGCAAGAGGCACTGGAAATTCTGATGGTCATGGCTGCAGATAATTTTGATAAACTTTCAGCTGCTTACCAGTATGCTAACAGGTAATATTACAATTTAGTGATACCCAGAACAGCCGGAAGAGGCTGTAAAGATGTTCATCCTTAAAACAATTCAAAAAACTTTATCTAATCTGAGTATATGAAGCTATTACCTTGGGTAGCAATCAAACACCTTGGAATCAAAGTTGTTCATCCTCTAATGAGAAAGCATTAGGAAAACTGACAAGACAAATTTTGTGGGAAACACGTACGATGACTTTAAAACTATTTACCGTATTCTGCAGTTCTCGCCAACCTCCTAGGGCCTGAAAGTGCCTGAACTGCTCACCAAACAACTGACCACCGATCCTGCGTTCCAGGTACACAGTATGACCCTCATTCAGCCTGGAAAGATATTGATGAAGTCAGCACTGGTAGGATGGTAAAATGAATTTAGTTAGTCTCTTTACAGATTAAATTTAAAATAAGATTTGCATTGTATTGAACATCATACCCACCAGAAATGCTCCCATGTTTTGTTGGTTACCAAGTTTCCTGTCCAGCTATGAGAAATTTCATGTGCAATAACCTAAAACACAAAAACAGATCCACCATTTAGACTCCTCTGGAAAAAAAGCATCAGGTCCTGACAGAAAGAATAAAATGTTGATGGGATCTCATTTGCTATGTTATGTTCACAAAGGCAGTTAGCATTCAAAGTTCTGCAAATCTATCCATATAAATTTTAAGCAGAGGACCAATGCTACCCTAGCTGACAAAAACAATTTTCAACGTCCAGCCTGCAAGCCATAGAGACATACTGATCAATAGCTTGGTGTAGGTAACTTGTTTATGAAATCACTTTTCAGAATACTGAATACCAAGTGATTGACTAGTACTGCTTTCTCACCTAAGCAACTTCTGCAGTGGGAAAGCTAATGATGCATGATACATTAAAAAGCACCCATGTCAAATATTTCAGTATTCTTCGATTAAGACAATATTTTTTTTTAAGTTTAGCAGTACATCAGTCTAGTAAAAAGACATAGGCAATAAAGTTGCATTCAGAGTATTCAGCTTTGCAGGAAAAAAAGGATTTATTCAAATTGTACTCATTATTTCCACTTTGAAGAAATCTGTATATAATATGAGTTCTAGTGCACAGACACATAAAGGAAGAAGTTATCTCCTAATGATTTCAATGAGGCCATTTCAGTTGTGATTTTTAAACATATCTATACACAGATGTAGCGGTTTAACAAGAAAAGAGTTATGCAGCAGCTAACCTCAGTCAGCCCCCTGTGTATACAGCCACCCATGTTATTTCTATCTGTCCATTATACAAAATAGATAATTTTAAGTAAACTCTGTAAAGTAACACTCATTTTTGTAAGAGTTCTTGAGTTACTGCCTTAACTTTTAATTTCCCCAATGAAAAGAGACCAAGTTTTCAGGTATTTATTATAAAGGAATTCAAATACATCTTCAAGTTGTGTTCTACTTGAAGAGATGAACCTATTTCTGACTTACGTTTGATAGAGATCGATCACCTGCCTAAAAAGAAAAGGGAAAGACAAGTTAGTTGTTAGGTTCAAATCAGCCTCAAAATAGATCACTTCATGCAGTTTCTTGTACAATCCCTAACTCCAAAGGAGGCAGGAACATTTACAGGTCTTTCTAGAAAGAAGACTAATCCAATTTGTGCATTAATATCCATCACCTGATTGACATGCAAGCCCTAAGGAAAAGCTGACTTTTATCACTGCTATACTTACCAGTAGTGTTGGAGTTACAAAAGTAAGACAAGGATTCTCCATACCACCATAAGGAAAAGAAGGTGGTAAGACTAACAAATCATACTGTCCCCACACATAAGGTCCTGCCAAATCTTCTGCTGTTTTCAGCATTGCTTCAGCCTGAAACAAGAATTCACATTAGTTTCTAAGATGATTTCTGACTACAAATACTGAACAAATAATAAGCTATTGATCCCATATTTCATTCTCTTTTACCTTGGCAAGTCCCACATGTTAAACAAGTATGGGACTGTATCAATATGTATTTTCAGTACTAAGTTTGTATTGCAATAGAATAGCAGCATTTTGTGGGATGGGAGGTAGAGAAAGGAGAACTAAAGATGACCAAAACAGCGAATTGTAGTCTGTTTCTTTTCCAATACTATGTGAAATAGTTATCTTACAACACTTTTTGTTGTTGTTAATGACTCACCTCAGAAAATTCATAGGCTGATTTATCCACTAGTTCCTTTTCAGCCCACACCAGTGTCCTTGGACCAATCTTTCTGTTGAAAGTAAAAATAAATGCCAATAAGACAGTACAAACCAGAAGTAATTCTATGGAAAACTAATACAGACAGCATATGTGTAACTGTAACCCACAGCTCTTGAGTAACCCACATTGCAGAGGAAACTCATTAGAGAATCTTTGCTTTTCCTCTCCATTGCTGAAGCAAAGCCTTAGAAAACAAAACAAACATGCATGCATTATTCAGCACAAAACAACAGGAAAACCACTTAGAGATTTTTAAACACTATCAAGCCCTAATATAAAAACATTATTGTGGCCTAGATTAACACAACCTTGTGCCAATGAGAAATGAAGCTGAAGCAATACTTTTCTGCCTTTGACAGAAAAGGCTTATCTGTTAACTAGGAAAGAAGGTCTATTCCCTGTGCTAAATTTTAACCACTAAGGGCTTTCTCAGGTCCAAACTCGTTATGCTGTTTCTCTAATTTACAGCACAAGTAAAAAAATTATTGAAGAGCAAATCAAGATACATACAGTTTGATACAAATAAACAGGTTAACTGAATCTCTAAGACCCTTTAAATTTAGAAATAAGACCAAGAAACAATTGTAAAAAAAGCTCAAAAGATTTATTGTGGTTATTAATATTTATACATTGCACAGATTCACTCACCTACTTTCTAAAGCTCCAACCACTAAAGCAAACAAGTAGCAAGGTATGGGAACCTAGTGGAGAACATAGGAAAAACAAAGAAATCTTATTTGTAATGTCAGTTATCAGACTACTGACTCAGAGAAGAACAAAAGTATATAAATAAAGAAGTTTTCCTCCAGAGTTTCCTGCCTCAAAGGCAGGCACTGTTCTTTCTCCCCGAATGATACTCCTTTATCTACAGGATGTACTTGCTTCACAGATGTTTCAGGCAAAACCCACAAAACTCTAAGTAGCATCTCTGTTTGAAAAAATCTGTATACAAATTCCCTGCTGGCTTGGTTTCTCTTCAAAAGAAAGTCAGTTTTCCGTATTCATTTCAGTTCCACTAAATTTTATGGAAGGAGAAGCTAAGAGATACTGCTCAGATGAAGGGCAGTTTTATCACACAGAAAGATGCAGGAAGAGCCTTAATGAAGTAAACAAGAATATTGATGGATATAAATACATTAAAGAAAAAAGATTCAGGGAAAATCAAAATGTATACATTTGATTTCCATGTTTGGAATTAAAAAAACTCTAAATATTTGTTATTTCAATGAAAAAAAACTCCTAACTGAAGTATCTTTATAGAGAACTGCTTTCTCCATGTGCTCTGGAAAGAAAACGGGATAATACAGCCATCCCTGTAAAAGTTCCACTTCATCTGAATTTAAACAAGGTTAAATAAGTAAGACTTTAAATCATAATTAGTTGGAGACACAATTTCAGAAAATTTTACTCCACTATTATCCACAAACCATTTAAATATTGTTTATTTAAATACCCATATCATCATCTGTGTTTTAATTTTACCTATTAACCCACAGAACATATTATTGAAAAGAACAAAGTCCCTTAACTTATGTTATAGATGAGTTAAGAAAAAAGCTATCAATACACCTCCACATTTTGATGCCCAGTTTGCTAATTTGACATTTTGAAATTCAAATGTCAATGACTGTTGGGTTGTAAACTCATTTTTACAGAGGGTACTCTCCACTACCCTTCCTTCCAGCCTGGCTATGCAGGAGCAGAAAAAGGAGTTTCAGGTAAGCCTCAGCACACATACATATCCAAGCGCTTGATGCATTTGCCTTTTTCATCTGAGGAAACAGACACCTAACAAATCAGTGTCAGCATCAGGCAATGTGCGTGTCCTTTTCCACGTCTTTTTAAATTTATGTATTTTGTGCTTACTGTGTTTTCTTTAAAGAAAAGCATGTCTTTTTAAAAAAAAGTAATGGTTTTCTGTATCAGAAAGTTAGTATAATTTCAATTATACTAAATGTTATTTCTTGTACAGGTCCATCATGCTTATCAACAGTGTATTCCTAGACAACATTCATCTCCGGATTACACAGACAACATAGAAGTCTTCTGTACTAGACTGAGAGTGGCAAATGTTTTGGCTCCACAGAGAGGGCAGAGCACTGCTTACTGATGAGCTCACAGATAAGGGAACTGTTTTTTCCCCTCTCTCAGGTTTCAGCAGCAGCTAAATCAAACCCGACAGCTGTTGCTGTCCAGAGTACTCTAAACCCTTCCTCTCCTCCAGTCACACCATACCATTCCTCCTTGCAGTTATTCAGTGTCAACAGCCCAGATATATGTTAATTTTATCTGCTTGTTCAGCAAAATGAACTGGACTCACAAAAAGAGCTCATAAACACCAGAACTGTAATCCAAAAAACTGTGAGAAAAAAAATGCCAGAAGAGTAAATCAGGACTGCTGCTTTATGAGCAGTGGAATCATTAGACTAGCTGCACCACTTAATAAAACTTCCAGAGAACAGTAATCTTTAATTGGCTGGAGATACTTTCCATAGAAACCAAAGTTTTCACATTCCAAAAAAAAATTTTTTTAAATCTTGTCAGAGTTTGCCTAACTTCAAGTTAAAAATTGGTTCTGACGCTGAGTTTCACTGCTTAGATGAAGCCCTTGGTGAGCTTAAAATTTGCAGGGTCTGTTTTCCAAAACTTCCTCCCATATTATTTGCATCTGCACTATTTTCCAAAAATCAGTGCAGACAAAAAGGGTTGTGACAGGACTACTTTTGAGTATTGAAACATTTTCAAAACTCGAATTTGGCTTTTCTGGGAATGCCAAAAAAGACCAGTAAACAGCACCAGCACTTACTGGTTGTCTTCTCAGAGCTGGAGTTCCATAATGCCTCACATTTCTAGAGTGGCAAAGAGCTATGTGAGTCACATGATTTATCCATGACATCAAAACCATACCTGAGGCGATTGTGAGCTGCACAGGAGAGGAATAAAACCTTGTGCAGCCACTTCCTGGCCCAGAGCACTTACGTTCTGGCTGAAGCGGTAAATCTTGTGAGTGCTGTCCTCTGGGTCGGGCGCCTCTCCATCGCGATTAGCGCTCATCAGAGCCACCAACTCCTTTGGGACGGATATCTGAAAGGGCACCCCACCATAAGCAACCCAGCTGGCACTCAGCATTACACTCCATATTACAAGCAGTTGATAACAAAGAGTAGCCCAGATTTGTTCTGTTGTTAGGTCATCTCTGTCAAGTAGAACATAAGGCATATGGAAAGTGTTGTCTTGAAGACAGGCAATATTGAATTAATCAGAGGAGTACCTCCAACAGAAGTTAAAAGGCTCACTTTCTTCAGACAACTGAATTGTAATGTCACAGTGCACATCTATCTTGCTTTTTGCTTCCTTAAAACTATTTACACCAGGACTGCAAATATCACTTAACTATATACGAGAATATATTACTTAAGGCCTTTTAAAGTGTTTTTTACTTCACAGCACTCTTTGCTGTCTTACTGTCAGCTTTTCCTGATTTTAGAGCATCTTTCTTTCTTACTACTGCATTTTTACTTCCTTTTGCAAATAGATACATAACAATGAAAAAAGAATTGACATATACAAAAAGGAAATGGTAAAGTTAGAGAACTGCCACAGGGAAGATCAGCTCTTTCCTCTCACATTAAGCTGAAAGTCAATATTCTGGTTTTATATTAGGCCACATGCTGGCAGCTACCAAAAACCCCTGACCAATATAAATTCACCCATTGTAGCAGTTGTCTTCAGTTAAGACACATGACTTAGGTTCATCTACCTCTGCACAGTAGGTTAGTTTCACAGCAGGTGTGTCCTGGCATGGAAAAATGGCTCTGCAGTGGATAGCCTAGAGAGGGAGAAAGGAAAAGAAGATAAAACAAAACTGTCTTTCTAATGCAGAGGACTAGAAATAAATCAATTAATACACTATAGTGCAAGTCTATAGAGCTCCTCCAGAGAATGCATTATCTATAATCCAGTACTTCTGTCACTTAGAGCTTACAGGCCTTTGTAAAAGGAATAATAGTAGGTAAGGCAGATCAATAGACAAAAGTATTGGTTGTAAAGGACCATATGTTCTTCAACAAGGATACTGGAGTGGGTAAAGCAGTTCCAGAATTACCAAACTGTGAACGTATAATAAAATCTCAACAACGTCCTAACATTAAGTGTTTTCATTTAGGACCTTTGACACACAGAGCTAGAAGTTACAGGCTACTGCTCTTCCCCTTTCTAGCCTTTCTCTCCAGTTCTTTAGAAACCAAGGGGAATTACAGTGGTATGTCAACAAGTTTGGAAAAAATGAACTCAACCTGGCACTGGCTGAAGAGAAATGGGTGTTTCTTTCCAGAAGTTTGCTCTGGAGTAAACCACTGGAGAGCTGAAGACTGTGGAGAGCTTTCAAAAGAGATTTCAACAATTGCTTCTTGTCCCCTGTATAATAAAGAACACAGTCAGACTGTTTTGACACAAATCCTGATCACACTGAAATTCCTCTGCAAAGATGTCTGAAAAACAGGTCTGCATCACTGTCTTAAAAGCATTAAAAATGAGAACAAGTATCATATTAAAAGCAATAATTCCCTTTCAATTATGGTATTAAAAATGGCTAGCTTATTTCATTTTTTACATCCCAAGGCACTTTTATTATTGTTTTTACTAACCAGAAACTTTTCCTCTTCTCTCTTCAAGGAGAGCACAGACTATTTGGGCCAGCTACATGTATATAGTTTTGTCACAGCTAAGTAACCTTGTACATGTAAGTGTAAAAATCCCTCTGCAATACACAAACAAAAAAGTGCAAAACCCTACATAAGAAGATATATGACTGAATAACATAGAATAAGTATTCTGTACCTTAAAAATTTAGATTTTGTGTCTACATGTGAATGTTCTGTAAGTATTATCCTTAAGAAGAAAAAAAACACCCTGAAAATTATCAGTAATTATAGAATTAATTCCTATTAACGGCAGGGTTAACAAGAAAAATAAATAATGTTCAGATTTTATTCAGGGTTTCAGAACTGGCATCAAGTGAAAACTAACAGTTATGTGTAAGGTAAGGTATCAGTTTGCTAATGAGGGAACACACACCAACCTGACACATTCATACATTTATTTATTAAAAACATATCTTAACCATCACTGACACCCAAAGCACATGGAAGCACTTGCTTCTGTTCTCAGAAAGTTCCAGATTATACATGCAACTCTTGGAATAAACAATCCAGCCATAAATCAGAACAAACTTCAGCTAATCAGAGGAGTTGGACACTAGATAAGCTGACCAGGTGTACACATCTAGTTTATAACCAGTATTCCAAAGTACATATTAGACAAGAAAAGAGAAAATAACTGGTATTACCATAAGGCACATTGCCTTCTGAACAATCAGACTTCCAGTTGTAACTCCCACCCTTTCCTATCACTGTTTTATTCATAGTTACATGGGGGACTATGTCTCACACTAGATTATGAATTCTTATGGTCACAACTCATACCTCCCTCTTTTTTTTCTTACCAGGAAATTTAGAACTTAAAAAAAAAAAAAAAAAAAAAAAGGCAGCTGAAA